>JAMKCH010058236.1:0-17788 GCA_023653785.1 Ophioderma brevispina | reverse complement strand
TACCTAATCTTACGTGAAAATTCGGTGGTATCTGTAAAAAAATCGCAATTTTGTATTTTCTGTCCGTAAACGGATATAGATTATAGTACAGTGGTCTATGGGACGGTGGCAAATAAGCAATTACGCATAATACAAAACCGCAAGTTCGAAGTCAACTAAAATTTTGTGAATAAGCTTTTCTCAAGGGTATATACTGAAACATGAATAAAAACAGTAGGTATTGGAATCACGAAATGCACATTTAAGTTGATATAGCTCTATTTCTATGTTGTTTTTTTTCACACTATGAATATCTTTTGTCTTACTCATCTTCTTTCTTATTAACATTCAGATGTACAGTATGTCGGTAAACGGATGGAAATTTTACGACATGAAAGTTGCGAAATGCGATGTAACCACCATGACCATACCACGTGTCGATGTGACATTGATTGTCTGGAATTTGGCGATTGCTGCGTTGATTATAACAGCACGTGTGCCAGGATAAATTCACATCATTCGGTGAATAACGTCAAAGTAGACGCAATATTTCATCAATGTAGGTCCGTCCAATGGCTAGGGAATGTTTGGGTGGTTAATTACTGTCCTTCTTCATGGGGGGAAGACTTCATTAAGTCTAAGTGTAACCAAAAGACTGACAGAATGTTTGTCTTTGACCAGTTTGGATATAACTATCACAACATATTTTGTGCCATTTGTCATAAGCGCAAATTACATAACCTGAATCCCTGGAGCACACTTACATACAGTTCCCAAGGCTGCCAGAGGAAATCTCTTGTCGGAGGTAAAGACATTATAACGCAACGGGATGTGGGGCTAGGAGAACGGTGTTCTGCTAGGCACTCGAACGCTCTCTCCTCGCTCGGCAAGTCGTACTACGCACGTGCTAATCTGGGTTAGGTCACCTTGCAACACGATGCGCTCAAACGTGTCAATTATTGGTTGCAATTATGCCAAAAACGATACGCTGCTTGCAACGTTGTATTCAAAATAGTTAAGTGTAAGAATTTATAAAATCCACTCATTTGCGCCCCCTCTGCTTAACAATAGAATAAGTGACGCGAGGTGTACGCTTGGACTTCAAAGTTATTCAGATATGTGGCAATTTCGACCTTCTTATGAAGAGACAACGGATTTGCCAAATGAATGCCTACCAGGTGAAATTCTTGATCCAATCTCACAATTATGTCGAAGGATCGCATGTAGACCTGGTTATTCTCTGTCCATTAATAAATGCATTTAATGAATAACACAAATTCAGATATCATTGGTAGTGAAGCGTGTTCCAAGCGAGATACTTTGTTATTATTGAGAGGTGAATCAACAGAATTCGACTTGATCGAGTGCCTTGGAAAAAAAATTGGTTATCAATGGATGGATGAAGCAGTTGAGCAATATTACAATCAAATGGGTGTATATGACAGTAACGAAGTGCGTGTCGCTTTAAGAATCGGACATGAAAATGGTGTAGACTTACTCCGTAGAATTGGAAGACGGTTTGAGAATGAAATCATTGAAATGAGCGGGAATGAAGATCTTAAAGGACGATTTTGTGGCATAAAGGAAATGGAAGCATTTGTGTCGTGTGATCAACAACAGCTCAATGTGACACCTGATAACTGCTATGAAAACCTGTACTCTGGAATGCCGAATGATTTCATGATTGTTAATAACACACAATATTCCAACTTAATTCTCTACATAACATACGACAAATACATAGAGTCAGAATATGTTATTTACTATGAACACCGTGCGGCAGAGAGAAGCTCCATTCGTAAAATGGAAGTTATTTTCATTTGCGGACACGAGGTTCATGTTCCAGTTCTTCAATGTGTATTTGTGACTTTAGACCAATCGGAGTATTTTATCGATATTAATAAAACAACTTTGATTTATGAGAGTAAACAAATTAGTAGGGGAGAATTTGTAGTACTGCCAAATGGCAAAGCACAGATATGTTCTGATTCTCTCACCAAAGGTCAATGGCAAGGTGTTAATGATACCGATGACACCGGTCCAATTCTTTTCTCTTCTTCTCTTAATATTGTTAGTTTTGTAACTACTTCGTTCTCTCTATGTGGATCCATTGGGACATTGGTGACCTATTGTAAATTCAAGAAACTTCGTAATATGTATGGACAAGGAGTTATGTCTCTCGCCGTTGGACTCATTTTTGCTCAATTATTTACAATCCTGTCCAACAAATCACTGTTATCTGACACGGCATGCATACTATTCGCTACGATAACACATTACTTTTGGCTCGTCACTTTCACCTGGACAACTATACTAGCTGTCGTTTTGCTTCGCCAGTTTGCGTTGAATACTACCCAACTTTCTGCTGACAACATCAAGGCCTGCATTTTGCAACAGGTATTAGGTTGGGGTTTATCCATTCCCATTATAGCCATTGCTTTGGGCCTGCATTTTTGTGAATGCTTGTCATCAGATGTAACCGTGTACAGTGCATCAACATGCTGGCTAAGAGCAGGGAATATCAACTTGCTGGCTTTTGGAATACCAGTCGCCCTCTCACAAATCACCAATATAACATTGGTGCTGTGTACTCTTATAAATCTTCGTAAAGCCAGACGTAAGTCCAATGTATTGCAACACAAATCGACTAATGCGGATGGATGGAGAGAAACCATCATGTTTGTCAAGGTAATAATACAACAAGTAAACTTGCGCGATGCCCCTGGCAAGATGGTATAAACAAGTTGGTTAGTTGGCACAGTTGTCAGTTGCAGGGCATCAAATTCAGATGGAAAGAAAAATAAATGAAAGCCTACCAAACTGGAACATGAATTCAGATGACCTTTGACCTTGGGATGTGACCTTTGACCTTGGGATGTGACCTTTGACCTTGGAATGTGACATTTGACCTCAACAGCATATGAAGTGCCCCGTATTGCACTTTTGACCCAAGCTAGGTTGTAATCGGATTTCAAAAAAGACCCCGAAAATGAACACATAACCAAACCGGAACATGGCCCCAGATGACATTTGACTGAGACTTTTGACATCATTTACATATGAAGGAACCTCTGTTACACCTTCACCCCAAGTTTGGTATAAAATTGGATTCATTGAGTCGAATACTCAAATTTTTTGGTCAAGCCATGCGTTGAAAAAATATTGGGCGAGACGAAGTCGAGCCCAATATTTTTCAACTCATGGCGAGACCAATAAATTTGGCATTGGACGAAAAAAGAATCCAATTTTATCATTATGTTTTGAGAATCTTGTGTCCTATATTACTATACACATTTCATTTTAAAAGTAGGTACATGTACAAGGAACCATAATTATAAGCTGTAGAAGATGATGATGCATGGAATATGCAGAACAAATAAGTACCAATAGACAATATGAAACAGTGAGAAACAGCAAAGCATGGAACCACCAAACACTGGTAACCATCCAGCACATGCAGGGGTGCAAAAAGTCATTTTTTCCTCAGGAGCAAGATTTTGGCCTATCAGGGACAATTTTGCTTGTGATCGGGACATTTATTGTATCCGGGCTGGCTATGCGCCTGGTCATCATTCCCCTTTTAGTAGTAAAAACTTTTCTTGTCTGATTTGCCACTAACACTTTACCCATTTGGTTACTCAAAATGAATGGACACACCAATGGACTGTTGACCCTAAAGCCTCAACCCTGCCCTGCTTTGTGCCGGTTTTATGGCTCGATCACTTGATGGTCACCATTTTATAGCAAACCTACTTATATTTCCCCAAAACTAACATTATTGAGTATGACAAATTTCTTTTCCACTTTTCTGTCTCTGGAAAAGATTTTGTGATTCTTGAAGTGCTGCTGCTTCAAGTTAATGTTGACCTTTTAATCCTTTTAATTCATTCCAAATTTTCTTGTTTTAGATTTGTCTTTTCTTTTCCTCATATTTGAGGGTTTCTAACGGTTGACTTACACAACTCAATTCATTTTTCACAATCATTTACAATTCACAAATACTGGTTTCTAAATTCGCGAGTCCTCTATTCCGTCTTTAACTTTTATCCAATGTTTTTAAGCCTCAGCACTAGTTCCTCAGCCTGAACTAACTTATCCTGGAGCAAAGTTATCAAGCCTTCAATTTTGCACCCATATTCATCTCTAATTTTGCTCGAATACCACCATACCCGTTTACACCCATTCTGACTTCTTTTTTCCTCATCTTTTCTTAGGTTTCTTTCTTCACATGTCCCTCAGTTTCTATTCCTCAAATTTCTCCTAATTTCTTTTCCTCCCTGTTTCTTTTCCCACATTATCTTCCTCCACTTTTCCCCATATTTTCTTGCCTCGTTCATTTTCAATGTTCTCACTAAGAAACTCCTAACAAACCCGGTACAGTCCTAGACATATCCTTACCTTCGGCCCCTTCAGGACATTATGCAACACCACATTGTTCCTTCTAACATTTTTGCTAGGTTTTCAGTGCGTTCTGCCATTGTTTTTCATCCTCATCGACGGCACAACATTATCCAATTTGTCCTCCAAATTAAACAGACGCTCCATTGCCCACTGACCTGGTCCGTACATTCTGTCATTTTGCGCCTCTTGCTTAACAAGTCTCTTGTTTAGTTTTCAAATTTCTTCATCCATTGTATCGCTTCCAATAATAACGCCCATTTTTCTTTGACTGCTTTCAATTCATCGCCGTTACCTGCCATATCGTCATGTGCTATCCCGTTTTACATGGGCCCCCGGACCGGCTCGCTTAAGGAGGCGAGGGGGGGTCTCTTTTCCTCCCTCCTTACCGCTGGGGTACCGCTAGTCTCCCTACGTTGTTTTGACGACAGACTCGATAACGATGCAGAAAAAGTCCTTCTTTTCTGATTTTTTCTTCTTATTCAATTCCGCAAACCACGCAGAGGAGTAAAAAAGCGTGTCTGCCATTCAATTGGGGGTTAAGACATGCAAAGTCAATACGAAATACTCCATAAAACGGCGACAATTAATCTTCTTCCGGACCCCCGACAGCACACGTTTTTACAGAGCATGGTGTTGCCAGTAAACCTGCTACTGGATATTGGCGATTACAATAGGTTGATGCATTCAGTACACAATGGAGAACACAATAGGTAGGTACTACATCCACTGGGATGCGACATCCCTCAGTAGAAACATAATTGCCATGTAATAGATTCAATTTAGTCTCAGTTGGTGACCATCTACCTGGGATCTTATTTAAATGGGATCATGGTGGATTTATAACATAAGCGGCAACTTGATAGGTCTTTGAAACTAGTGTGTTGTAGGCATTCTCTAATATGTCCCATGCTTACAGGTATGACAAAGGGCAGCTATGCAACATATGCCTGTTTCTTTCATTTGAGAATTAAATGGTCATTAATGAATGCCGGCTCCTACAAGCTTTTGGCCTTTTTTCCAGTTAGCATGGCCCCTGAATTTCGCAGACTTACTCATTTTTTCTGAATAACAAATGTATTTGCGATAAAAAATATTTTGCTAACTGATAAAGACGTGTAAAACATACAACTCAAAATTGATGACGAAATATTTCTTTTATGATATGGAGGACCTACTTCCTCACATTCTCCGGCGATGTCTTCGGTAAAACTGGATGCCAGGTACTAATGATGCAAGTTAGTCCAGCGGACCAACTGGACTCCTATCAGCCCCATGGGGGGGCTGGACTAATTAGCCTGACCCGCGCAGCTTGAACGTTAGGTCAAACTTATTGGTTTAGGTTCGCCCCGGTTGCTCGACTAGAATGGCTGGTATTCTGAAAGGGAGACTACCTTTAGACCCGGGTTTAAACAGGGTTAGTTGCCTACTAAAGGGGACGTTTTTCTTTCAAATACTGTAAAAGTTACACACCTTTTCTAGTATGTTGTAAGAAAAAGGTCCCCTCTTGTAGGATAACCCCGGTCAAGTTCGACTTCCCTTTCAGAGTACCAGCCAATATGACGAAAGTAAGGCAAGTCCGATGGGTCTAGAAGGTCAAGTTGTTCAACTTTTGATTTGATACTGTTTAGTTTTATTGATAAACTTTGACTCAAGAAATAATTAATCACAGATTAAAATTCAGTTACCTGAAAGCCCTCAAATTTTTATATCTATATCTGCCCACCTTCCAAAGAAACTGAGCTCTTTACAAAATTCGTCTCACGAATTGCAATCTATAAATAGCAAATTAAGTTTATTCTTCCCAATTTGGTCCAGGATCGGGTTTTTTTAACTCATCACAGGTTAAGCGTGCAGTTAGTCCACCTAGCTGGACCAAAAAAAAATATGAAGGGTCAGGCAAGAATAATCAATGTAATCCTTCCTTTGCCAAAATACATATCTATAGTTGTTAGGTCATGCGAGAATAGTCCTGTCGAAAATCAATACAAGTTTCAACATGACCTAGTATTGTGGAAATACAGCTGCATTACGTGTAGCTGATATTTCGGAAAATTACTACCAACCTGACGATCACCGCAAAAAAGGATGGAGTGTTATTTTTGCTTGTTTAGATGTAGGGCCAATTTCCCCTAAAACCAGGCAGGGGTCCGGCTGTGATTTTTTAAAAATAAAAAAACAAAGCTGTTATGGTACCTTAGGATAGAGGGAGCCTGTTGTAGGAACAGACGAGCCAACCCGAAGTAGTTTTAAGAAGTCAACCAGGCACCTGACATTTTGTGATTCCTTTTCACTTTCTTTTGTTATTATTCATATTTCTTCTGTTTCTTGGTCTCTGTTTTGACAATGATGTTTTGTTTCAGTGCGGCTGACGTCGAGGCAAGTGGTGGATTTTGGCTGTTTTATTCTTCACTGCAAGGCGATCCACTTCGTTTCTCGCTTTCGGTTTAATAAAAAAGCACGTACGCTGTGGAAAGAATCACACAGACAATAGACTATACACCTGTTCATTGTGTGAAGACAATTCAAGTAACATAATAATTACGATAATTAGTGTAAACTGTAATATCATTAAACATTAGAATCGTACAGCTATCATACGTATGGCTTTTCATGTGGACACGAGTTGTATTAATTTTACGTAGTCCTCTAACAATTTAGCAACCTCTGTGTTAATTTGTGACTATAATTATTGGAACTATACTTATATAAACTGTAACAACACTCACTAAACATAAAAAGGACATTTCGAATGTTATAACTGTCAATAATAAATTACTAACGAATCACTTTAGAATGTTAGATCATATGATGTCTGCAATGACCATTCTTGGCCGCTGAAGGCAAACATTCTCCAAAGGAGGCCCATCAAATAAATTTATGCAATGTTTCAGAATACTCCATTGTTTAAACAGCTGTATTTTATACACCTATACATTAAAAAATGCTTCACAATGACTGTAAACCTTAATTGTATTTATGAAACACTGGATTTGTGGTCTTACCGGGGTGGTGTAAGATACATGAGTTAGACTAAGACTCTTTTACGGAATAAGACTGTACACTCCTTGTAATCCTGGATCCTCTTTAGAAGAATCATGCTAGGCTAATTTTCATGAGGGTCTTACATAGTAGGATAACCTTGATTGGTACAAACATTGTTAATCTCAAGATGAACAAAACAGTTAAATATCCAAGATATGGGAACATGAACATGACATAACTGACCTACTCAATAATTAACTAGTGTCACGAGTATAGTAGTAGTAGTAGTAACCAATGTTTTTAAATCCGTTTTTTTTTCCCGTAAACTGGTGGTCGAATTCACTGCACAGTCGCAGCAACGTCCTTACGCTCTCCTCCACCTCACCCGATTCAATACAGCCTCTATCCCTCAACCCAACCCTCCTACTCTCCTCCTCCACTTGCTTCTTCCATGAATTCCTTTGAACGTCGCCCTCCTCCTCAAACCTCCCACCTCTACGCAAAATCCTTCTTAAACATGCTCGTCCGTCCTTCCTCAATACATGCCCTCCCATACCAACAACCTATTTCGCTGTGCCAACCGGGCCACCGCCTCTTACAAACCCAACATCTTCATTAATTCCGTCAGTCTTCATCCGAGCCATCACTTCACACCACCATCGCTCGCTCTCTCTCTCTCTTCTCTGTCCTCTCGGAGAAATCCCCATCACAGTTTTGCTCAGACACCACGTCTCTTTCCCATACAGCATCACTGATCTCCCACAACTCTTTAACCATTCCTTTCATCTTCAAGATACGTTTTCCCTTTCCACAACTCCCACATTCTCAACACTTTTTACCCGCCCATAACCACTAAGTTGTCACAGCCACCTCGCTCCACTACCCCGACCTTGTCCCCTAGGTACGTGAACTCTTTTACCGATTCCACCTCAACACACAACTTTTCTTCCCGTTCCACCATCCCTCCAGCTCGCATCATCCACGTATAAAATCTCTGCCAACCTTGAGTCCTTTGTCTTCATTTTTACATCTCCCGTGGAGTCTGTTTCCCACATTCTCACACCACACTGAATTTGCATTTACCCTCTCCCCACATCCACAAGGGCTACCTTACTCACTCCACCCTTCCCTCTCAACCCCCCTCACCAGCACTTTGTCTTCCCAGTTTACCTTCTGACCCTTACTCTCAAAGCCTTCTTCCATTTCCAAAACTTCGTCTCAGTCTTCCATTGTCTCACACATTAAACCAAGTCGCAACATACAACTCTCGGTCTCTACTCATCAAACCTGTTTTTGCACTCTCCGTGACTACAACAATCACAATTGCAAAAAGCATGGCGAAAGTACAGAACCTTGATGCCCCACTTCACCTCAACTCCTCAGACAAAACAGATCCATCCTACTCTTGTCTTTGCTCTTCATACAAACTCATCACGGCCTCTAACGATTGCTTCCGGTTATCTCTCTTCCCTCATCGCCCATTCCATCACTTTCCTCGTTACTCTATCAAATGCCTTTCCAGTCTACAAACCACATACACAGCGTCTTTCCCCCTTTAGCTCGATATTCCTCGTGGCCAACCGCCTCAAAACACATAAACACTGTCTTCTATTCGGTCCCCTTCCCTTGCATAATACCCAAATCCCATCCACTATCTTCCGAACCCTCTCCACAATTTTCATTGCATGCTCAGATAACTTCACACCCCTCCTATGCACCACTCTCTCTTCATCCCCTTTTCTTTTAAAAACTGGAACCACCCACTCCTCCGCATCCCTCCTCCGCTAACACTCTCTGACACAACTTCATCATCACACCAATCCCTGTCTCTCCACCCGCACTTATCTCAGCCTTATCTCTTATTTTGCCTTCCCACTTCTTCCATAAATCTCTCCATATGCTCTTTCTAACACCTCTACCTCCTCGCACTGAAATTTAAACGTTCCCGCACTTCCCCCCTTCGACATCTCTTCCTTCCTTTTTCTTGCACACACTTATAACCCCTTGTTTGGATTCTCTTCTTACCGCACTCATCCCCTTATCTTTCTCCTACCTTCATAGCCTTCGCAACCTCTTTCTTTGTTCGCTTCTTTAGCCTCTTATACCTCGGCTTTATTCCTCTTTCGGACAGTGTTTGCTCACATCCTTTATGCATCCTCTTTCTCACTAGCGACTCCTTCCCCTACATTCCACCAATGAACTGTTGAATTTTACACTTTCATTGCATAAAGTCTTTAAAGTAATTCTCCATGGTAAGAAATATTTTATGATGTAATTGAAGTAATTTGGCATTTGGGTTGCTTTTAAAAGGTGTTCAAATCCTTGCGCTGAATATTGAAAAATCATTTGCAACTAATTATAACGGTAGGATGCATAAGTGGAACAATAGATTGAGCTCTATAAAATTCATTTATTGATGTATGCAAAATATCGATATGATGAAATGGTATGTTGCATTGGTCTTGTAACACTGATTGTAACACTGATCTCAGATGTAATAAAAGCACACGGTGGTGCAGAAATTTGCCCTGTGGAAAGATTTTTATGAGTTTTATTTTAACATGTTCTCACCCAGTAAATTGACCCTTAGCTGTCAGCGATACGATTTAAACATCACTCAACAAAAAGCATTACCCTAAAATTGTCCAGGTGATACAGGCCAGAAATAAGGCAAACTCTAACTTGGATCAACAGACGCCTTCACTATGGTTCTTGTACTTCCCTGCCGTCTCCCCCATGGGATCGACCAAAAAGCTCCCTATATCTGAATATCTAGTCAAGTTTATTTCTGCTGCCTACCGTGGCCGAGATTCGCCTCTGAATTCTGGGGCCATTTCCCGCTAAAGACCCCGTTAAGTAGTTGATGTAACTTTTTATTTGGGGGGGGAGGGGGTTCGGTCGCGCTGCCTTGTACCTGGCTACTTAAATTACCACTCCACCTGACTGTCGTCTCACTGTCAGTCGGCAGGTTGATTACCCTAGCTTACCGGGAAAATTGTTCGGCCATCTGGCCGCTTACTTACCTAAGAATAGGGCATTAAAGGTGCTCATACCTCTTGCAGGCGAGAGTGCCTGCGCCCTCCCGGGTTTTCTCCTGGATCGCAGCCCCACACCGGTCGGTTTTGGTTAAATTATGATGCGTTACAAATTAAGGCGCATTTTGGATCGAAAATTGCCCGCGACAAGAACGGCCTAATCTAGTTATATACTAGGCTTTTTTTCACGTTGCCGGCCATCTGCAGCGGAACCTGGTGTTGTCGTGGCAGCGGAACTCAATCTCAAAAAAAAGGTTTTTGAGTAACTAATTTAAGTGGCCGGGACACGCCATCTAACTCAAGTAGCCACAGGCCATGGCAGCGGGACCCAACGTGCAGGGCCACGGCAAGCTGAAAATTATACAACCCAAGTCCTATACAGTCCCAAGTTAATGGAACCCGGTCAGAACTTTTGCTGGAGTCCTTAACCGTGGATGAGGGCGTCTGACCTATCGAGTACCCAAGGGATTTAAAATAGCCCTTCAGCTCAGTGACTCTGTCATTGAGTTGTACTGGGTATAGCAGATGCATGTTTAGTGCATATTGGCAATTCTGTTGGTGTTATAGATTATTTTAATGGTAATTTTAGATGCAGAAATGACCAAGTAAGACGAGATGAAAAATCAATCATGCAAGATTGTGATTATTCTAATGCACACGAACAGGTTTGCCTGGTTACCAAGGAATACCCGGAAGAGTTGCCTAACATGACTTCTTCAAATGTGACCTTTTGTGTTGGTGGTGCTGTGGATGGTATGTTTGAGTTGTCTTTGTGTGTCTATGTTTTTGTCTTGTTCTGGTATGTTTGTTTGTCTCTTAAACAATCATGGGCCAAACCTTCCCCAAACCCACCTTCGTCACCGGTGAATAACCAGGGCATTCATCAAGGAGTTGGTCAAAAACATGATATTAACCCGGAAAAGTAAGATGCGAAATGGCAAATAGTGGCTTCTCCATCGTTAAATCACTGGGGGAAACCACAAAATAGTAGAATTCGTCTTAAAGCGTCATTAGATGTTGTATAGGGGAGAACACCCGATGACAGAAAGAAATGGACAGCAAGAAATACATAAAAACGTTACAAAATGAATAGAAAAAAAATTTGATGAGGTTTTGCTCTGTTTGCAGACGTGCAGGAGGCGGTAACGTATGGCGCGGTATGAACGTAACATGAGGGATTTCTTTCATTACTAGGGCTGGCAATTGTTACTTTGAAAGCAGATTTTTATGCAAAACATGTCTATATAACATTTGGGACCTTCTCGATTTATCGCATATTGGAACATTGGTTTCCGTTATTTTTAGCAATTTTGTATCCATTCAAATTATTGTAACATATCTGGCTGCAATATTGGCGACATGTTCTCAGAGAACTCTTGCGAAACTTTAATAATCCAATATTTATCATGTTTTGAACTTAAAGCAATATTAGCAATTTTTGAAGAGCGCCCCCAATTTTAAAAAAATTTGATATTTTTGCACATGTTACGTGGTTTAAGTGCCGAGGAAAACTATACCTGAGAATGAGAATGCTAAAAACAATGCGTATTTATCACAAAACAAGCGATTTTGTAATTAAAATTGGGATCCCAGATTGGACTAACGGCAGAGCTGGAAATGCTTCCGTTTTTGTCCCGTCATGATGAAATAGTCCACCTCGAGAAAATAACCTCAAACTTACTTGCCTGAACTATTAAAACAACTAATGGATGAGGCGTAGACACGTAATGCGCTATTTCCCGGCTATTTCATATTGGAAGGTCGTTGCCAGCGGCAGTTGAATTATTATAGGGGATCCCCGCTAATAATTATTATAGTAGAAACTCCTCGTTTGTGACCAACAGAGACATTTTCGAGCTAACCATTCACTGGTATCGTCTTTAATAGACAGTTACCAATGCAACCGTTGTTTAAAAATCTCAAATGTTTGAAAAATTGGAGGCGCTCTTCAAAAAAATGTGCTAATATTGCTTTAATAATTAGGGCATAATAGAGGCTGATAAAAATCTCAAACCAACCTTCAATCACTATTTTCCTTGCTCGCCCAATCTCGACTGCTGCAGATGCTAGGCTTTGTGTGTCATCTTTGTCTTTTCTGGCTCACGATCTGATCTGTTCCCATTAGGGTCTATGCTCGTAACAATGGAGAGGACAAAAGTTGTGTATCTACGCTTGCTGAAAATAAACTGAGAACAATTAATGGCAGTTTACAGAGGTCTTGCATGATGACTCCAAGAGTTTGCCTTGAGACATTGTTATTGCATAGACACTTCAAACTAGCTTTGAAGTCATTTCATAGTATTGACCAAGGGAAGCAAACCCAATAGTAAACCTATTCGACGAACTCAAACTTTTCATCGAGTCTTGAATAAGATGATGGTAGTTTGGTTTGCAAGCTTCCTCCGGGGCTTTCCTCTCGTTCATCATCGAACGTGATTTGCGCCATCTATGCTCAAGACGCCTCCGGACCCGCCTCTTCTGGTGGCTCTTACTATTACAACAGGACAATGCTCGTCCAAACAGAAGGTGTACGGTCTCATAATAAGCGCAAAAGTGTATCGGATCATCACACATCTACAGAGACTACACTAGAACTATTCTTGAGATAGTATTGGATTAATGATAATGCCAAGGTTAGGAAACTCCATAGCTTTTTCACTCTTCATGAAGATGGTTTAACATACCAAGCACATGACAATGTGATGATTCGAATACCACAGAGAATGGACTAGGTGGTTCGGGGGGGCAGTTTATCCCAATGTGATGTAAGTCCATCTAGAAGACCCTCGTTCCCCTCCTCTGTGCTCCCCTGTGACCGGTCTTGCCACCGAGCGCGGTGCGCTCTTACGCGGCTCGGTGCTAGTCATGGGACGAGGGTCCTTCTATATGGACTAATGTGGATGTCATGGCAGGACATGGGACTACAAAAGCACCATAAACAAGTATTTTTCACCGACTAAAAAGAACCTAAAGTAATTTGTCTGTTTTTTGCTACCAAACAAGTAAAGCGATGCTTGTGTCGTTAATATAACCCCATATTAACTTGCATTGCTTACTTCCGATTTTAGTATTTTTTATAATTTGATAGCTCTTGCTTAGTGTGAGTACTGACATGCAACATCAGATTCTTGGGTCCGACGACATACTTTTTTTAATAATTTGTCATGCATTAAACGACCAATTTTAAACAACATGCGCCGCTGCCTTCTTTTGCTATGGATTTCCCTGTTACTGGTGTACAGGTAGTAAGCAAGTATCCTTGAATTTCTTTTTTTTTATATCTCAGGTAGGTTGTGAAGGTAAATCTGTTTTGAAGCCTGGGCAGTTGTGCCGGGTGGCTCATAGAATGATTCCCGCCACTGGTCTCCTTCCATACATGGCCTCCCCAAACTTAAAAAACTGGTTTTAGTTTTCAAGGTCTTCAACAGGGTCAAGTGATGTTCATGGGCAAATGCCTGTATTCTTTCGGTATCGAACGATGTTTGCTCTATTGAGCAGTGGGCGTGCTCCATTGAGCACAGTTTGCGTATTTCGCTTTGTTGTCCTTGCTCGCATTGCGGGTCTATACACATTTGTGTCCATTCTCGGTTTGATCCTTACACCTCGTTTTTCTCCCCATCCCGCCCTCCCCGTTTTTTTTGCTTCGCGGTTTTTATATGTAATTAAAAAAATATATATATTAAAATAAAGAAAAAATATGACTTGTTTTTTGCCTTTTTGTATAAAAAAAATATTGTTTTTGCCTTTGTTCGGCGAGGCGAGGTCCGTTACCGCGCAGCCACTCAAGTTTGTTCACCAGTGCGTTGTCCCCTCTCTTCCTTCCCGCTTCTTTTTGTGTGGCGTTATTTGCTTTTTTTTATAGAGGTAGATTAGAAAAGAATTATTTTTACGTCGAAACGTAGTCAGAAACTGGCTATAGTTGTCATGACAGAGGGCAGGAGCCTGACTCTTATTGTAATGGCCAGCTGCCCTTTCTGATGTCCGGGTGGCGAATACCTGCCCGAAACGAGGCAGTTAGTGCACCGGTGTTGGGCGCAGGCATCCTGTTGCGCATGGGGCCCTCATTCACTGGTAGCTACTGGTGCCCTGAGGTGTCTGGCGACTCCTACTTCAAACTCATGGCGGTGGCGGCCAATCCTCATTCATTTGTTTGCAACTCACCAAAAATGCAAAAGACAATTAGACAATAGATGCAACCACAACAAATTTTGGGCTTTGAGTGTGGGTCGGTCATGGTGTTCCCATGACCCACATACGACCCTCGTCCCTCATTCGTGATTAATACAAAAAAATCAGAAATAACCTTCCGTGGAGTTCATTTCTTCAGCTCCAAAAGTGGTTGGAATAGAAATAATTCTTTGACAACAGATAAAAATTCATGAATTTTTCGTCAAATTTCGCTTTTTACGGTTAAACCAAAGGCGACGTTTGAAATTTGGGATTTCTCTTTCTGCCGCCCTCCCCTTCAAACTGGAGAAGAGTATATCAACTGTGTCATAGACTCGCCAGATTGATGTGAGAAGAGTTTGGGCACTTACTCTTCATCTGTATTGGTAGACACGAACCAGGGCTGCTCTTAACATGATCTTATCCTCAGATATCCTATTGGAGTCACATTAGTTCGTGTTGCTTGGCTCCCTTGTTATACTGGAGAAGACACATGAGACAACCTAATCCACACTAAGATTTGAATCTCCTTTTGCAAGTAGAAGCCAGTTGTCCGAGTGGAAGAAGGGCAAGACCATCGGCATACTCAAATTTTCTAGGAAGTTGTTGAGGAAAGTCATGATATACAGGCGAACAGCATGGAAGCCAGCACTGATCCTTATGGGACTCCGTCCTCAGACGACGCAGTCGATTGCTTTGCCCAGCACTGGTCTTGAGGACAATGCTGCGGTTTGTAAGCATGTTACATAAGAATTGTACAAGAGACGATCCGGGATAGTCCTGCAGAAGCTGAGTGTCAGACCCTGATGCACACCGGTATCATTATGCTGCAGTGAGGTCCACCAAAATGACGCCTGCCTTACTACGCTTTTCAAAGCTCTCTCCTCAATATCATTTGTGAGTTTTATGATCTGGTGGACAGTGCACCAGTCACGGCGAAACCCTGCTTGTTCATCAGGCAACTGGGATTCGACGAATAGCTCACAGGCCAGGATCAGCCTTCGAGGAGTTTAAAGGAAGTGTTGTCAAAAGGAACCCTGGTTTGTGGAGTGCGATGATGGTAGCCCTCCTCCATATCGTGTGGAGCCATTCAAGGATATAGTGGGCCACAGTGCACAGGGAAATCTGCTGGTATATGTATGAGGCCTTGGGGCCTTTGACATCTTTTAGTCGACAGCGTCATATGGTCTAATGTGCTGCTGAGTATGCCGCCCCGATGGTGCAATAGCTCTCACACAAGAAGCTGGCAAGTACCAAAACGAGGCCATGAGAACGATTACTGGCTGCCTAAGTCCCACACATCACACATACAAACGGGTGAACAAGGCTCTGTTCGACACAAGCACCTGTTGCATATGCTAAAGAATCACGCCAGCTCAACAGGACATAGATGCGCTTTGTGACCTTTCTTGTCGGCACGTGCTAAACTCCCCAGCCTCCATCAACATCCTACAGACATGAACACGGCCTGGCTAGATACTCCAAAACCCGACCAATTCATTTCACAAGATGACAGAATCCCACCTGGTAGCAATCATCCACGTAAGGAATGGGTACCTTGAACAGGCTTCGCAACGTGTTGGCCATTTTAACAGCAATATGTACCGAGGGGGGCTGCGACCATCTCCAGCCTGCCAATGTAGCTCTCCATCACAGAATACAGATCACCATTCTCAATGAGTGCCACCTTTCGTCCACTCGTGGACATAAAGACTTCTCAAACCCAAACCAGTCAACAGTGAGCTTGCTCACCAACTTCAAAACATTTAGCTGCTGCCTCGAGACAAAAGAAGACGGAATTGAAGATATAATGTACATCTCATTCACTGTGGAATGCCATTTCAGTGCTTAATATTTTGGTTAGTGAGGATCGATGATGGGCGTAATCCGGGCTGTGAATCAGTCGCTCAAGTAGCATGAAGGGATTGCAGAGCAGAGAGATGGGTGAGTTCTTTGCCTGTCCGTCTCCATCCATGGCTCACTAACAGGCCCCAATCTCTTCCCCCCCCTGCCCCCCCCTTTCTTCTTTATCCCCTCTTTCGCAATTTATAGGGGACTTATAGTGAACACGATCCAGAGAACTGCAAAATTCTAGTATACGATTCGCGCTGATATAGCGGACAAACCTGTTTACTTTTTTAAGGGTGAGAATTGTTTGTGAGTAGTCTGTGTTACAGACCGTGTTACTGTATTACTCTAGGGGAAGATAAACTACCGGATTCTATCAACTAAAGGGACCAACCAATTTGGTATACATAACTGCGAACCTCTCTGAGTGCCCCCCCCCCCACCCTACGGACTTTATAAAACCGGTCTTTTGACCAAGACGCTATTTGTGAGGGGCGAACAGTAATTAAACTTTGCATCAATCCTAGTCCGTGCGTCCTTAATACTGTGTGTTCTAAGGTTAACACGACGGTGCAGTAGTCAAGACATAGGGGTCACTGGTTATATTTGTCAAAGCCTCGGTTTTAAAGAATAGGGGGAGGGGGGAGTTTGAAAAATCAGAGAGGTTCGCAGAACCGAGTCTTTGAAATTCACCCAGCTTTAAGCCTCCGAGCAAGTCACGGACTTCTGGTGTTTCGGGTACGCCAACTTGTAGTGATTGACATCGCATCAATAAAACCCTCACTCGGGACCCTCACGGCACCTGCAAGTATATACCTGCGCGCTCGGGTGAATGTACGGGAATTACCATTTACCACTATAAAAACCACGGCGTGGGCGGCGGGGCATCGCTAGTCCGAAACGTCGCTAGTCCGAAACGTCGCTAGTCCGAAACGTCGCTAGTCCGAATATGGAAATACCGTCATTGTCCGACACGTAGCAGTCGAATCTTGAAAACACCTTCGCAGTCCGGAATATATTGGGAATAGTGACGTGTTTTTCATTTTCGGACTAGCGCAAGTGTTGAAATTGTAGTGACATTGCTCTAGTCCGAAAGTGAAATTACACGCGCTAGTTCCTGAAAAGTGAAAAACCACGTCGCTAGTCCGAATGAGAAGTCGGACTAGTGACGTGTTTCCTCTTTCGGATAGCGCAGTGTTAGCGTAGTTACACTGAGCTCGTCCGAAAGTGAAAAACCATGTCGTTAATCCGAAAGTGAAAAACACGTCGCGAATGCGAAAAGTGAAAACAAATCGTGTCGCAAGTGAAAAACCACGTCGATAGTACGAAAGTGGTAAAACACGTCGCTAGTTCCGAAAGTGAAAAACACGTCGCTA
>JAMKCH010058234.1:0-33308 GCA_023653785.1 Ophioderma brevispina | reverse complement strand
AAGAGTTCATGGCTGTTGTTCCTCGCATGTGCATCTTCCATCTCTTTAACTTCCTTTTCGAGCAGCTTCTTCTTCCAGCTCTTTACTTGATATTTGACCTCCTTGTTCAGTTTGGAGTAGTTGGACCTATTATGTGCAGTTGGGTTGTTCATCATTTGGATCCTTGCAATTCTTTTATATGGGCCAAAAAAGGTCAAATTGACCCAAATAAGGTAAAAATCATAGAATGGTGATTTATTTATTCCGACTTCATATTGAAAGGTAATTCGATTTAATTCCCCCACTATATAGTTGAAGATTCAAGAAGAATTTGAATGTTGGAATCTGGGGTTACTTTTGACCCCAGAAAGGGCCAAAAAAGGGGTCAAAATTGACCCAAATAAGGTAAAAATCATAGAATGGCGATTCCAACTTCATATTAATGTAATAGTATTTAATTATATAGCTGTAGATTCAAGAAACTTTGAATATTGGAATCTGGGGTTATTTTGTACCCCCAGAAAGGGCCAAAAATGGGGTCTAAATTGACCCAAATATGGTAAAAATCATAGAATGGTGATGTATTTATTCTATCTTAATTTTTAAAATATAATAGTAGTTCATTTGTCCCACTATAGAGCTGTAGATTGAAGAAAAATTTGAATGTTGGAATCTGGGATCAAAATTGACGCCAGAAATGATATAGCCAAAAGGTTAAAAAATTAAAATGGGTAAAAACAAACAAAATGGTGTTTGGTATGCATATGTTTCAATATTAGGGCAGGAATTTCAATAATCAATTTGCCAATTTAAAACCTATACCCACTTTTATTAGTAGTGACATAAACTTTGGATAATAGTCAAATTACACCCAATTTGGTCAAAATATATTAACCAAATATAATGCACGGTATATCTGCAGTCTTGCTCTATTAAAATGGTTAAAATTGGTAATAATGCACAATAGCACAATATCAGGCTTGTAACCAGGGGAGGGGCGGTAGGGGCTGACGCTCCCATTCTAAAAGGCCCATGTCCCCTAAAAGAGCTTTAAAAGGCCAAAAATAGATTTTGCGATGAAAAAAATAGGATTTATGCTTTATTGTTGAAAAGAAAAGTGTAAATATTTAGGTAAAAAGTCCACTTTTACCAAATTTCCACCCTTTGTAATTTTGGGGACTAAATTTGCCCCTTTGTAATTTGTAATTTGGGGGGGGGGGAGTCCCTTTTGAAAAAAAAATCGCCCATCTCCTAATTTAGTGTTCCTTCTACTGACATTTGTAAGGAAAAACTTTGAAAAGGGATCAAAATGGTCCAACCCAAATTGGTCAAAATTTAACCCAATACGGCACAATTTCAGTTTTTTTTCCTGAAACTAGGTAAAAACAATTGTTATAGGAGAAACAATTGGTCTTTCAGAATGAAAGCTATCCTAAAATGTTGTTAAATCTGATCTTTTGGTTTATTTCTGCCCTAAAATTATCACAACTGTTTTACTATTATGGTTAAGTTTATAATTTGAAAGTCTGTTGTCTCCAGAGCAACTAAGATTGCCCTCTACAGGCCTGTGTGGAAACCATCTTACTGTATGGTACAGAAACATTGACAAAGAAGGGGGGCTGCAGGACCTTTTAAATGGCACTTATTCCAAGCAACTCATTCGAGTTGAAAATATCTCCATACCGAACATCGGATCTGTGGTGAAATATGGTGAAATCTACACAATTGTGGCACAGAAGAGAGCACAGTTCGGTGGGCATTGCTTTCAAGTCATGGACCAGATAATATCAGACCTTTATTCTGTGGAGTCTAGTGTTCCATGTCCAAGTAGAGGTAGCAGATCACTAACCTACTCTGATGCTATGCAGCAGAGATATCAGCTTTACTTTTGCTCTACTTTGCAAAGAAGTACACAATCACGGATTTCGACAAAAGTCGGAAAAATGATGATGAAATTGTCCACCTTTGCCAACATCAGCTGAACATGGCAATCGTTTCGTCTATGCAAATCTATGTGGTTGCCAGCTGACAAAAAGTGCAAACATTTGTCTATTCCAGTTGCTTCTCAAAACATTAACTTCCACAGTATAATTGTCCAATTTATAGCTTTCAATTCACACTCTTTTGGGGTCTATTTTGACCTCTTTTTTGCCCTTCCTAGGGCCAATTTTGGAGTCAAATTTATTAAAGATCCACTCGCTAATAGCCTCGTCCCCGGGATCAAGAGATTTTACAGGAAGTGATCAGAATAATATACTATTAGTGTCTGTAGAAAGGTACTATTTGTCTCATTTACTCTGTGAAATCGTACGCCTCAAAATGTTTAACTTGGATATTATGAGTGAAAAAGTGCATTTTATTTATTATTTTACACAGTATTCTAGGAGGCTTCATAAATCATGTTTAAGCCCTCATATCAAAACTGGTTGAAATGATACGGGCACCATATTTAATAGATAGGTATTGGAGTCAAGGCGACTCAATCAAGATTTAACTATAAATTGCATTGGTCTAGTATATTGCTCTTTTAGGGTGTATCTTGCACCCAAAACTGTCAAAAATTAGCTTATTTTAATCTATACCAATATATTAATGAAATGAGTTTCATTTTAGACAGTTTAAAATGCATAGAAGGGGATGATTACCCTTGCCATTTCACTTTTAATGACTCATTATTTGGGTCAATTGTGACCCTTTTGACCTTTTTTGGGTCATTTTGATCCCAGATTCCATTCTCCAACATTCAGATTCTTCTTGAATCTACTGCTCTAGAGTGGAGAAAATGAAACACTACTCATTTAATATAAAGTTGAAATAATAAACCCCATTACCATTCATGGATTTTACCCATTTGGTTCAATTTTTAAGCCCTTTTTTTTTAACCCTTTCTGGAGTCAAATTGGACCCTAGATCCAACATTCCAATTCTTTTTGAATCTTATACCTATAGAGTGTGGAAATGAAATCAAATACTAGTTTAAGTTGGAAGAAAATACATCACCATTCTATGATTTTTACCATCATTTGGGCACTGAATTTTTTTTTAACCCTTTTTTACCCTTTCTGGGTCAGTTTTACCCCGCAGATTCCAGCATTCAAATTATTCTTGATCCACGGCTTACAGAGCGGAGGAAAGAAAATGAAATTACTGTAATGCAGTTGGAATAAACATTTCCCATTCTACGATTTTTACTTATTGATTGGGTCACTTTTTAACCTTTTGGCCCATAAAAAAGGGCACCACTTCTGATTTTACATCCACCGAGGCGTGCTCCCCATATGTACCTTAGGTCCTAACATGGTGGTGCAATGAAAATTTTCTACTTTCCACCTACCCCCTGGTGCCCAAAAATGGTCAGGGGCTGACGACTAATAGCTTCAAGTGCCTTCCGTGAAGGGGGTTATGGGCTTAGTTTTTTTTTTGCTCTACCACTTAAAATACATCGATCCATGCCTCTGATCAGCTCCTAGGTGACCACCTAACTCAGCAGTGAGGTAAATAAGAATAATTTACTGGGTGGGCCAACTTTATTTTCCAGAATTCCTCAACAAATTTCATTTATAAAAACAAAACAACAATGAAAAGCTTATAGTGTCAACAGTGGATTATTTTATTAAACTGTTAAGTATGTTATACCATCATCTGTAACAAGATTTACTACATGTATAACTATATACAGCATCAAGAGACACGAGGACATTTCCAGAAAAGTGCATTCATTTTTTCAATTTTTTAAAAAATATTTAGAATGCTTACCAATGTAATAAATTACAACATTAGTGAATAAGCCCAACTCCGTCTTTATGTATAAAAAGATTCGGTATGCTTCTCTGTGGGCTGTTTAGAGACAAAACCAAATTCAAAATAATGTTGTTGTTTTTCTTTTCCGTTTGTGTGTTCAATAAACCTTTCAAACGTTCTCGGAGTTGTTCTACAACCAATCAAATTTAGAGAATTTTGTATCCTGAAAAAAAAAATCTTGTGTCTCTTTAACGTAGTATTAAACTGTTAAAGGGTTGAGATATAGTGGTATTGAGTGCATAACTAAGAGTATCACTGCGCTATGAAATCAACATGAGACAGGACTTCAGTGGTACTCATCAAATATTTTGTGCAGACCTCATGAAAACACGAAGTTATTGAAAGGTTAACAACAACATGGGTATTTTCAAACTTAGAATAAGAAGGTTGAAGAATTTAATTTTTTTTATATGATTTTAACTGGTATCACTTTTCCTACAAATCAAAATAGGAGTAATTATGAATTGTAGTGCCAGTTCAATTTGTCTTTTTTTTAAATAATTTAAATCCAAAAGTGGATTAAGGCCATTTTGGAAATGAGCTCTTCATAATATAATACAGTGGTGCATTTTATTTCAGATAAATTTGTATAGTAAAATTAACTTAGTAGTAAATAAGGCTTTCAACTCATTTGGTATGAATCTGGTGAGTTTGTTCAGAAACCCAAATTTCATTATAAAATTTGATTTGATTGACATATGCATTTTATTCTTTTATTCATAATTCACAAATTTACTTTTTCTTATTTTTACTATAAACAAATTAATCCATATTAAGGTATTTGACAACAAATTCAACAATACCAAAAATGGCAAGAAACATAATCACTCATCGCACGAACACGCCTTTTGATGTTCACTAAACATCCCTCATTTGACAATTTTAGTAGTGGAAGATTGTAAAAATTAAAAAAAGATAATTTAATACAATACCCCATTTTATTGACTCATGGCAATCATATTAATTAATTACATCAATAGTTGTTTCTTTTCTATACTTTTTTTAACTATTCATCCATGAATCTAACTTTGACTGCAAATTAACCTATGTCTGCCCCTTCCCAGCTGAGTCAGCCTTTATTCAGTATCAGTCCACTTACATCAAATCCCATGCAATATTGATGCACCCTTGCCCCGGAGTCCAATAAGATCAAATCCACATGTTTTTATACTAATAATTCATTTGAAGATATGACTAAGCAGTAGCTTAGTCCTTTATTTGGAGGAGCAGCTTTTGGTATAGTGAAAAAGAAATAGTATTTTAAAGTTATACTAGAGAGTTGATTAGGCAAAAACAAAAAAGAAACAAAAACAAATTTGTTTCAAATAGTAATTTGTAATTTGGAGCCATTTAACTGCATTTTGTATTGTTTTCTTTGATGAATTCAGAAAATTGGGCTTTTTGGACCAAAAATGCCAGATATATTACTTTTAATACAGGTGATCCCAAATCAATATTTTTTGCTTTTATAAATTAATAATTATACAGTAAAGCCTGATTTTCAACTAGTTTGACTTAACGTTTGGTATGATCTAAAATAAAACAATAACAAAAGTGAAGTTGCATTTTGAGTTTTTGACCTACTTACTGCAAACGAACTTCCATTTTATTTGGACTTGTATGTGCAATTTGTAATTAGTGTTTCATTCCACCTTGCTTCCTTGTCCCGAATCATGAGGTGATCATTATTTTGTGTATTATACACACAACAGGAGGAATTTCAGCATATTCCAATCCATTATAATATAACATACCTTTCTGTCTTATGTCCTTTAAAGGTGGTGCTCTTCATTTAATTAATAGGTCTTAGTAAAGTTTGTCACTCCAACTACCCTGAATACCATAATTGTTAGGTGTAGAGTCACTCACTACCTATTCAGGATATTGTTTAAATTGCTCTTGACTACATTCATTAATTTAACTGAAATGCTCTGCCACTTCATCAAATATTTTTGGGCCATATAATTACTGGGTGGGTCAAATAATCAACTGGTGGGTCATTTTGTCAGTGGGGCAACTGAATTTACTGGTGGGTTAAATAATTAACTGGGTGGGGCGCCCACCCAGTTTCTATGCTATCTCCCTGCCTAACTGCCTGATATGGAACTTTGTTGAGGTTTTGGGTCGCAACATTCACAAGCCAAGTGCCTCCATGCAGCAGACTGCTTATGGGCTTATTTTTTTTTTTTGTCTCTACTTTAAGTAAAACACTTAAAAAATAAATCCTGCGTATGGCCCAGTTTAAAAGGAATTTCGTAGTTGGTTTAAAGTTAAACCACTGAAAATACATGTCTCTGATCAGCTCCTAGGTGTCTACCTTAAGTAAACACTAAAAATACACAGATCCATGTCTCTGATCAGCTCATAACTGCCTGATATGGCGCTTTGTTGAGGGTTTGGGTCCAACATCCACAAGCTTCAAGTGCCTTCCTGATGCAGGCGACTGGCTTGGACTAAAAAAACATTTCTGGATCAGTAAATGTACATATGCAAGCCTACATCAGCAAGATGACCTGCTCATTATTGACACATGATTACCTTTTTCTAGACTTCTTTCTTGGTCCCTAATGATTATCATAGTGTTGCAGCTGCATACCTGCAGGTAGGCCCAATACCTATATTACTAAGAGATTTAACAGTGTGCGACCACCGATGATCCAAATTTTCACTTTTATCCTTCACATGGAAGCATAATCACCATAGCATCTGATTACAAATTTTGAGTTTTAATCGGCCCAGCCGTTTGTATAGTAGAAGCAAAAATGTGTCAAAAGGGGCCCGTAGACAGTGTGTGTGGTGTAATAAATGGTATACTACACTTGTGAGACGTTTTTGAGTTCATATTAAAACCAAAGGAAATGTTTCCTTGGTCTGGCCTAAAATTCCACTGGGGAATGAGAAAAATATGAACTTTCTTCGATACCAAAATATCCATTTTGATGCGAGTAAAGGGGGGGGGGGGAGGTGTCGATGCCATTAGGGGTCCGAACCAATGATACCTCTATAACATGAAGGACTATCGCCGCAGCGCTCGAACGTGAGGAGGAGGGAAAACCGGAAAATGGCACGGCGGCCCTTTTGACTATACCCCAGAACCCGATCGTGCACGTACAACGCATAGGGGAAACTATGGAAAAGGGACAGAATTAGGGCGATTAATTGCACGTATGTCACGGTTGTCAATATATGGTTTGATTTTCGAGTATAGGTGGGTACTGTTCGAACAAAATAGGATTCAAAATATTTTAAAAAAGTCTTTAAAATGCCAATTTCAGGTTTACAGCTCATAGACAATAATCATGGAGAAGCTAAGTGCTTTGACTCTAGCATTCACAGATATATTAGATCTATTATCCCCTTCAAGATTTTTTCCGCTTTACCAACCCACCCTCACCTATATCATGGGTGTATTTCACTATTCCTATTGGGCTCCTGTTGGTACTTATTTGATACCCCCCCCCCTCCCAATTGAAAGAGGAAAAACGAAAGCTATCTTTGTGGTACAAAATTTATAAGAAGCGGAAGGTGTAAAAAGGAAAATCACAGGGGGTGGGTACCCCCCCCCCCGATTCTTTCTGGGAAAATGACCTAGTATCTCTTTTTACAGGTATGACTTTCTATTAAAAATTGAATGAAATTCCTGGGTCTTGAATTTTGGTCGGGGAGTTAGATGCTCGTTCCAAAAAAAAAGAGCGGCGACTATAGCTGCAAAAGGCGGGACAACCTCTAGGGGTAGACAATCACAATAATGAAGTTCTAGGGGGTATCAAATTCAGTTGTGATGGTGACTGGGTCAATATAAAGTAGAAAAATGTAACCTCACAACATATCAGCAAAATAAACCCCCGAGTGTGTATTTTTTGGGTATATTGCGCTATTAAAGGTATTTTAGTCACGTATTGAGAACAGGGTCCCACAAGGGTATATAAATAGACTATGCCACATAGTCTAGTACAGGGGCAATGCAAGTGCATACGTATATGTATCCGTGATAGGCTACGACGTGTACCCATCACTACTCGGTCGCAAAAAATTGCCTAGAATACATCCGTTTACTTTACACAGTTAATTACAGGCCAAAAGAGGAACATACACCATACAAATGCAAAGCTTGATATTTTTACAGATAGTGGCCAGGAAAGTACTTTATGAAGGCATATATGATACTAATCCCATAGAAAAACCGTTGAACCCCCGAGTGAATGTTATGGGTAGAGCAAAAGGGACGCCGGCAAACTTCCGTATATCATCGGACGCTAGTCAATCGCGTGGCAGATGCCGATCCAGTGTGTAGAGAATCAGAAAATGGTACGAACAAGTTACATTACGCCATTTTTGGTATTGAAATGATAAAACTTACGCAATAAGGGTATCAAATTAAAACTATAGGCGAGAATAAGAAGCGACAATTGTGCGTCTTATGTAATTTGACGGTGCAGAACAAAATGTCGGCCGTGAAGAATATTCTGGGAACATTTAAAAGCTTATTGAAACAGAACGTTTATATATAGGCTAATTGTGTCGTGCGTCGAAAACCGACTCAAATAGGCATGTTTGGACATTTTAAATCATATTTTGTTCGAACATGCCTCCGCCCCAATTAAACATTCAAAACCATCACAGTGCGCGCCGCGACGATTGACAAACCTTGACATGGGAGGTAGCACTTTTATGTGACCCCCCCGTCGGCGGTTCCCCCCGGGTTTCTTAGCGTAACTGCGCACGATTCATCATTGGCTAGAAGTTTGGGTCGTAACCATTTAGTGCATAGGTAAGAAATAGCCAGCCAAAGTGTTCTACTCAAGACAAAATGTCCAAATTACTAGGGCAGGCCATGACATTATTTAACAATATTCTCCTTCTAATATGGCGATTCTGATCATTAAATACGATATAAAATAGATTACCCTCTATTCTTCAAGGTTAGGTTTGTTGAAACTATACGATTTTTCTCATAATTATAAATTCTAGAATACGTAAAAAGTTACAAATTGTATATCTGATATATCATTAGAACGAGAAGGCTGCCAAAGTGCCGTTTTTGGTTCATAAATGACAATATCTTGACATTATTTCCTACTTTTGTTTATAAAAGTGACACACTGGACCGTTTTTACCACGAAATCTGTGCTGATTCGTATTACACATGTCAAAATAAACAATGAATGAAATGGGGCGACAATGCTGGGTTGAAGGTGAGTTCCGATCGGCAGGGTTGCGAGAGAAACTGTGGGACATAGTAGACTAAGCTTCCAGTCCGCCTGATCTTAAATAACAGTCGGATGGACTTAAGGGTCTATTCGCTCAGTGCGCGACAAGAGGGACCTCTCCAGACGAAAATCCTAATATTTATTACAAATGCGCAGTACTTGACCAACCCCTGTGCGATATTCTTCTTGTATTCCTCTCACCCTTGGTATCTAAGTAAACCGGCACTGGGAAGGACATATATTTAACAAATTTTGTGCACGCAAACTCCCGAGTCGAATGATCAAACATGTTGTGGCAATTCTCCAGTGTTGCTAACAAAAAATTCAGTTAGGCGTCGACACGCGCGGCGCGAGTGGCGGGGAAAATGTAGCCCAATCATTGGTTCTATTGTGACAAAAAACACAGTCTCCACCGAGTCCTACCGAAAATGGCGCTTTGAGCGCACTATTTGATCGGTTAAAAGCAGCACCAATTGGGCTGTAAATGCGACTTAGAACCCTCAAACGCTCAGGCGACAGGTGCGATCTTAGCTGAGTCTCTCCAGCGTTTGAAATTATAACGAACGGAAGGTACGTTGTGCTGGGAGCAGCGCGATGGATTGTGTGCAAAAAGAGGCTGCATAATGTGACGTCAGGCTTATCAAAGATAAACAAAATGTCCGGCGTTTTCTGCCAATATTGTTGTGATTTCTTACTGCTCAAAACATCAAGATTTACACTACCAACTGACTCCAGGAAATTAATTCTAAGGACATTTTAAACCCAGTGGAAAGTCCATATATTGCACCAAAGGAGGAATTTGGAAGGTAAGTCTCAAAATGTTGGTGGTAAAAATAACGTTTCGAAAATTTAGAAAGTTCTACGGAATGCCATAGCGGTTAGAAGTGCGAGCCTAAGCTAGGACACTATCGGAATTTCTGCTTTTTTTACTCGTGTAATAACCAGGGACTGCCTTTTAAGGCTGTCTACAGAGCATGGCTCCCTTAATCACTCTCCTAAATACTACAGAGAGTGCTTGAAGCCTCCTAAGCCTTTAGAATAAATCCGAACCATAGTCTGTCCGTTACCTGTATATTTGGTGACATAATACTTTGATGGATCTTAAATCTAGAAAGTTCAAATGGCTTTGGCAAGATTATTTAGTCTCCGCTTACAAGGGGCACAGACAGGTCTTATAGTTTTAAATATTGGTCTATTAGATCCTCTTGATTGCTTGACATTTTTTTGTTTTTGTGTTTAGCTGCTCATCTAATGCTCCCCTTAAAAGTTCCAGGAGAGTTTCTTGTCGCTCCCCGCTCATTTAAAAAGGCAGTCCCTGAATAACACATTAGGAGGCATGAAAAGCATGCCCAACTTTATCATGAGAGTTTTGAGAGCTAGATAATGAATTAAGAACATAATGGGTAGTTGGGCTATGCTAGATTCGTTCCTTAGCGTACCTACCTCCACATGTCAACGCTCTAGGCACGGAGTGATTGAAAAAGCTGGGGGTGGGTGCGCAGCGGATCCGATTCGGAATAAGCAAATTCAGAATCAGGACAAAATCAGCACTTATTGAAATCTTTACCTTTCACATGCTTTGATGTAGTCCTAAAATTATATTTATAATTTCTTTTATACGCACTTGTTCCTTGACTATTTTCGCATTATGGTTAAAATCTGATGATTTTGAAACGGTGATTTCTTAACCTTATAATACCCAATTTAAACCTAGTTCTCCCCACTAATTCATGTGTAGCAGTGCTCGATTTACAAAATAAATTTACATGCACCGGGCATGTGGAACAAAAAATTTACATGCACAAATCAAGTTGCATTCACACATATGGTAACAATAGAATTTCCAGATGCAGCAGACACTGATCAGTTTGTACTCATAATGATTATTCTGGGACGGAGTAGTCATCAAAATATTAATACGAACACATTCTATTTGTGGTATTACTTTGTGTGGGCGGCCAGGAGCTAAATCATGACTTTGTTCTGCCCTACATGCACAGTGTGCATGCAGGTTTTCGGAGCTAGCATTCAACAGAAGAAAAGTCCCATGCCATCGTGCACCCAAGGGGTACATCTGCACTGTCAGTGAGTCGCCCCTGATTGTTCCCGGTTTATTGGTTCTTTAAATAGGCACGACACGCTTATTTTCGTGATTACCAATAAGTTACTAACATACACCAGTGGTAGACGACTGTGTTTAGCTATTGATTTGTTTCGAGTTGTCGGTGGCTTTATTTTAGGGTCAACATTTCACGGATTTAATCATGAGCTGTGTTCACCATTTGTATTTTAAATCGAGCCAGTAAGGTATCTAAGACATCAAAGGTTGTCATATATGGACAGATGTTGTGTCATAAACGACTGTAAGTATACCAAAATTCTTGACTTTTTGGCACAGTTGACCCCGGTGTTTGAATGAACTACTATGCCTTATTTTTTTCCGCTATTATAGCCCTCTACGTCTCTCCCTAAGCCAGAGCAAGCTTGGCTAGGGCTAGCCCTAGCCAGACCAGTTTCAAATTATCGCAAGCCTGGCAAGGGCTTGGCAAGGTGGCGCCGGTGGGCCCACATTCACTCATGCACTACATCATTCGGCGATCCTGTCGATGGGGTCCATCGACAATATAGGATTAATTACTTGAGAATCAAGTTTAATCTTTAGCACCCAACGAAAGGATCGCCATAACATATGGTTTCAACTATGGACGCTCTAATATTTTTTCCGGAATAAGCGGCAGAATCAACGCACTCACGACTAGCATCAAAAGGGAGGGGAGTGTCAAAGCTCGTAAGCGCCACTCGCGACAGCGGCTGCTAGCTTCACGTTTCAATGCTGATTTCGTTTGAAAAGTGGACAAAAAGCAGGTGGTTTAAAATACTTTGTTTGAAAATGGACTTATAGATTAAATGATTTGGATCTCAAAAAGCATTTAGGGGAGCTATTTACCTAAGCCGCTAAACGATATTAAACTTGATTCTCAAGTAAGTAACCCTATATTTGTCGAGGGGCACCTTTGACAGGATCGCCCAAATATTCATTATTGCTGTGGATCATTATTCATTAAACTAAAAAAGTTTTTTTAGTTACATTATGATTTAAAACAAAACCCTAAGAGTTGAAAACTAAAACATAAGGATTCAATATCAAATGTTTAACACCAATCTCAATATTTGTAGCATTGTCGAATTGTAGGCTAACGTCAAAAACTTACCGGGTGGAGGCTGAAGGGCTGAATATTTGTCCAAATGGGATGATTGGGCAAGATTTTGCAGAATTACCGGGGAGACGCGCGGCCCCACCTACCTTAGATCCGCGCTATCTGCCTATAGGGCTGTCTATTCATTCGGGTCACTTGCTGGTGCTAGCCTTTATCATCGTCCCTCGTTTTGCAATATCACTTCACGATGCACAGCACTGTGCGTACTTTCTAATAAGTCCGATATCTTAGTTCATCGCAGCCCTGGTTCATCGGAGGTGATCGGTGAAAACAAACGTGTGTTTATACGAGGCGTAACTTGCCTCTGTTTAGCACATGACCATTTCTTTGGATTGTTCTAGTATGCAAGTGAAACGAAATGGGCATTCTAAAATGGGATGTTATGCCAAGTAGCGGCTAACCATTACAGTCTTTACTATCTTCAGGTAAAAATATGGCGCATTTTCCTGCCAAGTTACACGGCAACCTATGCAATCCCACCGCCCAAAATGGCACCCTCTCACTCCCTGTGACATTTCAGCGTAGACGCCCTATAGCAAAAATTGTGAAAGTTAGAGTGATTTTAGCAATGTAATCCGGAGCTTTAGACTTTGTGGGAGAGAGTGATGGTAGCGGTTAGGGTGCTTGCCTCTGGGACACATTTACCATCAAAATTCCAGGGTTCGAATCCCGGTGGGGTCGTGGCACTTTATTCGGGTTTATTCGGGGGTTACTATCAATTCCTGGATTTGATCTGTATACAAGCTATTGATTTTCTAATAAGAATACGCTCTCTCTAATGGTTCACTTGGAATGGGCAAATGGATATGAAAGATCCGTCCTTGGCGGGAGCTTAATGCCGTCGGTCCCGTTGACAGAGGTCACAACTGTACACGACGTAAATCGGCAGTTCAGGTCGAATAAGAGTAGGGTGTGTAACCCCTGACTGGTCCCAATCCGCCCCAGCCTCAAATAGCGGGCCATGTTAGGAGGTCCGTATCCATGGATACACGCGGCAACGGATCAGCACACTAGCTGAATTAAATCCGGCCACCCCACACAGCTATTACCAATGACTTGTGGATCGAGCAAAAAAAACATCTTTGACTTGAACAAGTCTGCAGTTTCACTTAATGAAGTGTTTCGGTAGCCGTCTCGGTACCTAACCCCAGGGTTCGGTAGGGTGGGGAAAAAATAGCCGGGAGTGTTTCGGTAGCCGTACGCACATCCTTAAGGACATCATACTAATACAACAATATTTCAAAGATATGGGGAATGAGGTTATTTGGGGCTCTTGGGCAAATCGACTTCAAATAAGCAAGTTTGCATCTTTATGAAAAACAATTGCTGTTTTTTTAGAAACAAAACACAGATTACAAAATGAAATTGTTTAAAAGATTTTTAACGACTCTTGTTTCAAAGAATTGATTGCAAAGTTGCCACTTTTTGTAAGTATTGATTTGAATACATGGTAGCGCTCAACTAGTGAGGGCCGATCTTGATCGGCAGATCGGAAGGAAATATGACCGATTTCGGTCGAATCGGTTTGAATCGGGATCGGGAGAAAAGTCATCAGCTACCGATGTACCTCACCGATCTCCCAAACTGACAATTAAAGAAGCCCAAAGTTTACTAAAAACAACAGATTTTAAAGTTACCATTATATTTTTTATGTAACTAACTACAGTATGTCATTATAATGCGCTGCCATCATTTACCGCACGGAATATTTGTTGTACACTGTAGATAATTTTATTACCTTTTGCGTATTTTACGAAATACTTCGAAACGGGAGGTTTTCATGCAGGTGAAGATCCTCCAAAAATGGAAAAATTCCATCACACGACAGAGGAAATGACCATGGTACAAGCAGTCATTTGCAGCCATTGATGGCTGAAAAGAAGACTCCACGTTTGTTTCTCATACGTAAGTCTAAGATATGTAAAATGATGGCTCATATTTCTTCATTTAAAATTCAGTTTTTGCTCATTTGATAATATGAACTCATTCCAACATTATTAAGTAAAAACAGAGCTTCAACCCACAATGTAACAATCATAAACTTTATTCACAAAATGCCACGACTTAGCTGTAAAAAACATCCTGAGCCCAGACACAACGGCGGTGAGTAGGACCTCTCAGCACACGAGTACCACGTGCCCATGCTTGTACATAATAGCTGCACAGTGGGTGGTTAAATAATTGATTTGAAAACTAGCAGCTACTCAAATTCCCAACGACTTAGCTGTAAACAACCGTCACTGAGCCAGACAAACGGTGCCGAGTCGGACCTCTCAGCACACGAGTGCCACCGTGCCATACTTGATAACATAATAGCTGCACAGTGGGGGTTAAATAATTGAATTTGATACACCTAGCACGCTAAACTCAAAATTCCACGACTTAGCTGTAAACAATCTCACTGAGCCAGACACAACGGTGCTGAGTAGGACCTCTCAGCAAACGAGTGCAGGTGCCATGTTGATAACATAATAGGTGCACAGTGGGGGTTAAATAATTGATTTGATACACTAGCCCGCTAACTCAACATACACAGAAAACAGTGTTATTACGTAACTAAATAGACCACTGGCTGTGGGTAAGTGAAGATCGAGCATTTTTGACGAAAAATTATAGCACTGTCACCTGAATATTGTTTCAACTCGTGAGAGGGTAAATGGTTGATAGGTAAGTGGGACTTTCACTGCGATTTTGGCGCGATTTTAATTTTACAAATATAATCTGAATCGGGATCTAATCGCGCGTCAATGTTATGTTCGGGCTCGGCAGTACCGATATGGGGCTGGATCGGCATCACTAGCTCAAACCACGGCACAAAGGATTGTGCGGTGTTACTAATTTGCATATCAAAAAACTGTCAAATAGAGACGAATCGAAGGGCAGCTTGCTTTGTGCAAGCTTAACTAAATTTTTGAAGCAATTTCCCCCCCACATGAAAAAATTTTGTTGAAAATTTTTATTTTAATTTGGAAAAAATTTATAAAGCTGAATTTGAGCAGTTCCAATTGTGGGAAACCATCTCGATAAAGGTCGGATTACTCCTTTGTGTAAAAACTACAATCGGACGGGCTTCAAGAAGAAAAAAAAAACTTACAGAATAAGATAGATAACACAAGCGGAAATAACAAGTTACGCACCTCGTTAGTACTACCCTATCTGTTAAAACACTTAAAAGGCAAGATTCTTACTTATTAGTGTAAAAAAAGTTTCTTAGACAGTTTTTTCTGTTGCTTATTAGTGTCGAAATGCAACCAGTGTCATCTCACAGTTTTTTTGCTTATTAGTGGCGAAATGAACCAGTTTCTAGTTAAGATATTAAATTAGTGTCAAAATGTACCACTTTTTAGACATTTTTTGGTTGTTGCTTCTTATGTCGGAACCAGTTCAAGGCAGTTTTTTGTTCCTTATGAGCTGTCGAAATGAACCAGTACAATAGACAGTTTTGTGCTTAATCGATTATAGTGTCAAAATGAACAGTTCTTAGAGAGTTTCAGTGGCGTAACAGCGGGGGGCAGGGGGGCGCAAGCCCCCCCCCCAAACAGAATCCTTGCCCCCTTCAGCCCCACCCCAAGAAATGACTTTGTGTACAGAGTCTATGGAGAAGGACCCTAATTAGCCCCCTCAAAAATTGCCTTGGCACCCCTTCTACCCACCCCCCCCCCATTTTGCAAAGTTCTGGTTAAGCCACTGGGAGAGTTTCTTGTTTTTTTTTATAGTATTGAAATGAACCAATGTCGCAGACAGTTTATTTTTGTTGCTTATTTAGTGTACAAAATGAACCAGTATCATATTTTTGGTGCTTATTAGTGTTCAAATGAACCACTTTCGTAGAACGTGGTTGTTTTTTTCTTATTAGTGTCAAAATGAACCCACTTTGTTAGGAAGTTTTTTGTCCGTTATTAGTGTCAAAATGAGCCAGTTTCTTTAGAGAGTTTCAGTGGGTAACCAGCGGGGGGGGGGGGGGGGGGCAGTGGGGGCACAAGCCCCCCAAACAGAATCCTGGCCCCCTTACAGCCCCCCCCAAATGAACTGACTTTGTGTTAACAGAAGTTATGGAGAAGGAACCAATTCCCCCCTCAAAAATGCCTCGGCACCCCTTCTGCCCCCCCCATTTGCAAAGGTCTGGTTCCGCCACGGAGGAGTTTCTTGGTTGTTTATTAGTAATGAAATGAACCAATTTCGCAGACAGTATTTTTGTGTTTTAGTGTCAAAATGAACCATAGATCATAGTTTTTGTGCTTATTAGTGTCAAAATGAACCACGTTCTTAGAACAGGTGGTTGTTTTTTTCTTATTAAGTGTCAAAATGAACCACTTTGTTTAGGCAGTTTTTTGTTCCTATTAGTGTCAAAATGAGGCAGTTGCTTAGACACTTTCCTTTTTGCTAGTAGTGTCGAAATGAACCAGTCCGTAGAGATTTGTGGATGGCTATTAGTGTCAAAATGAACCGTTTCTTAGAGAGTTTCAGTGGGGCGTAACAAGCGGGGGCAGGGGGCGCAAGCCCCAAACAGCATCTTGCCCGCTTCCAGCCCCCCAAATGAAACACTTTTGTTTTACAGAGTCTATGGAGAAGGACACAAATTCGCCCCCTCAAAAATGCCTCGGCCACCCCTTCTGCCCCCACCCCACATTTGCCAAGGTTGGTTACGCAACTGGAGTGGTTTTTTTTTATTAGTATTTGAAATGAACCAATTCGCAGTTTATTTTGCTTTTGCTTATTAGTGTCAAATGAACAGTATCATAGACAGTTTTGAGCAGTGTTGAGGACTCGAGTAACTCGAGTCGGACTTTCGAGTCCCGATTTTTGAAAGACTCGGACTCGGGCACCCGGGACTCAGACTCGGACACTCAGGACTCGAGTCCTGGGGGGACTCGGCTCGAAGTCCTTAAAAATTTATATTTTTTCGCTTATCAAACTTTCATTTGCGGCGTTTGAACTTCATTTGTTCCAATACTTTCGCAAAATTGAGCTCAAAACCTCAGAAACAAGGAAAGGAAAGTGATCGGATTGTAAATTTGACCAAGTACAGACTACCGCTTGATTCAATTGACAACATACACGTTTGTTTTAGGTCTCGCCACATGTGAGTATTCTATCGAAGTTCTTGCTTTCCAAACCACACTTATCGGCTTCTATTCAATTATTTTGTACCGTTCGGTTAACTAGTTTAGTATTGATCACGAAATTAAATCTTTCATTTTACGCCCAGATACTATTCCGAATTTTAGAAAAAAAAAAAACCTAGCGTGTATTGTGTTGTGCAGCGTGCAGACTTTCCGGTTTGCAATGCCGTTTGGGTGACATTTTTGCAACCAGTGAACCGATTCAATTCGGTATCCCTGCAATATGATAGCGTCCTAGAACCCCGAAAGCAGCATTTGTCGAATTCTATTCATCCATGTTTTGAATTTTAGGAATAAAGGATGATTTTGGGAACCGGTACTTCTTTACGACGAATGGAACCCAAGGCGATACCATTATTTTAAGTGTTAGAACGAGGCCGGAGGCCGAGTTCTACACGACAAAAATAATGGTGTCGTCGGGTTCAATTCGTCATTAAAAGAGGAAGTACCGGTTCCCCAAAAATTTTTTCATACTTAATTCTCATTTTAAACAGCTTGATATGTAAGATCCTTCTTACCCCAATTGTGCGATGCTTTACGGCTTAAATTACACAAGAAAGGACGGTCACCACCCAGTGACAAAATTTGAAACAACCCGTTGAATGCAAACGATCATACGCAACAAAACGAAACGTTGGAGGGAGCCGCGGACGTATAGCAAAAACACGGTATATGACGCGAGCGGCTTCAACCTAAAAATAACATCAATACGCAGCCGCGTACTAAACCTGGGTTCAATTATCGAATTGAACCGGGGCATCAGCCAAGAAAATGCCTTACATTTTCACAGCGGTTTAAGAATGTGCAAATTGTTATCACTCAATATTGTCATCGTTATTGAAAGGTCTAATTAGCACACAATGTCAGCTCTGTCCTGTGTAATCAGGTTTGGCTACACAGAACCAATATAATAGATGCAGGTAGCACCTGAGAAGCGAGCGCTCAGGATGCATTTTAGTTCTGTCATATTTGCCGTAGAAGAATAGAAAAGGCATGCAAGAATCCATAAATTACCGTTTGGAAATCCCAAATGACCAAGTCCAGCAGACGTGTCCGGCCCCCTAGTGAAAGTCGTACATTTCTTTCTAATCAAGTTCCCAGAAGAATAGATGACCAGCGTGGTTAAAAAAAATGTTTGTTATCAACCAGCCCTGAAAACATATAAAAAAATTACAGTAATTGGGGGAACTACTAGTGCATTTACTATGGCAGAGTCTCGGTCAGTGACATTAAAAAATCATCTTTTAAACCTTTGTGCAAAGATCTTAGTATATCATTGAGAATTAGAAAAAAATATTAATGTCAAAAATCCGTGAGGTTCGGGATTAACCTGCTGCAAAATAGTGTAATTTCTAATAAACGGTCATTTAGATTTTTAATATTCGTGCCCAGGACTAGTCTTTAGTCAAGTCTTGTGTAACCGTTCGATAGCGTAAGAGCACCCTCCTACCGATAAGTCTTGGAACAGACTAGCACCCGGGACCACCTGGATGTGATGGGCCGTTTTGAATTCCTGTTTGCTGTTAGGTTGGCTGTTCCTAGCCCCCTGGGTGGGGTGGTGTGTGAAAGCATCCTTAATATACCAAATATTTGAGCTTACTACAATATCGAAGTTGTTTAATTATTCCAAGTAATAATTTTTAAAATATCTACAACATATATCAAAGGTTTAATGTGAGGAAAAACAAGGAAAGAAATAAGGAAGGGTGACCCGACGTCCATCGCATGGAATGAGAGGGGACGAGCAGGGAGAAAAAAAAATATACAACTTTTTCTTTTTTTAATTAAATAATTAATGTTGAATATCGGAACTACAAATGAAAACGTCAATATTACAAATTAAAGATGGCGGAATCCCTGTTCGGTAAATCCGTAGGAGTTAATGGTAAGAACGAAAGGGGGAATCAAATGAGGGTCGGTTATTTTTAAACTGTCCGACTATAGATTTTAAATAGCTTCAGTACGTACATGCTTTAGTCATAAGGCTTTGTTGGCGCTCGTTATAATGATGATATGTCCTGTGGTGGTGGTGAATGGTGCTTATTGAGTACTGATGAAATTTTCAATTTACAATTTTTATGTGGTTGCTTTTCAGTTATCTTTGAGAGGGCATTGACTAATAGGACTATCACTAAAAAAGTGGTAACAATCAGAAAAAAATGGTTGAATTCAATAAAATTGAACTTGGAGCAAAAGAATTAAGTGTTGTATGAGTTCGTTTCATGATTACTCAAATAAAAAACTCTTATAAAGGTGCTGTACGCTCATGGTTCTCTTGCTAAAAAACAATAGTATGTCGAATGTAGTCACTTTATATTAAAGCCAGACTTACTGATCATAACTTCTAACATTACGTACTGTTTCGTTATCTTTTAGCGTAGTTCTTTATGAAGGTATCCACTTTAAAAGAAATTTCATTTGTTCAAATGTGAATAACTTATGTTTATCTAATTCTTTCACAGTTTTCACTCAACAAGAAAGTGCACAAACTCAATTTGTGTTCGCAGTAGTAAAACTTGAGTTATCTATCTCGATTTGAAAACAAGCGAATGAGATGAAACCAAAAAACTCCTGGAAAAGCCTGCGTTCTTTATCGTTAATGTGAGTACAAAACGACCTTACTATGTGAGATATAATATTTTTGAAAATATGTTTGAGCACAGCCCTCAAATAAAACAAATGTGATAAAGGACTCAGTACTTTGTCCATGGCTTGATATTTCGTTATTTAAATGCAAACATTTACATATCTGAAGGTGCTTTGTTATTAAAACACATTTCCCACCCCCCCCAGTTCAAGAGGGTATTTGTCAACTTTGATCCCGATTTTTTAAAACTTAATACCAAGGCAGTTTCAAGCACTCGGACTTTTTGTCATTGGGACTCGGACTCTGACTCGAGCACTTGGGACGCGGACTAGGGACAACTTGGACTCGGATGGGAGGGACTCGACTACAACACTGCTTTATATATTTATTAGTGTCAAAATGAACCACTTTTTAGAACAGTTGGGTGTTTTTTTGTTCCTATTAGTGTCAAAATGAGCCAGTTTCTTAGACACATAGTTTCTTTTTTCCTTTTAGTGTTCAGAAATGAACCCCAGTGGGTAGAGTTTTTTGGTTTTAGCTATTAGTGTCGAAATGAAACGGTTTCATAGACAGTTTTTTTGGTTGCTTATTAGTGTCCACAATGAACCAGTTTCTTAGAGAGTTTCTTGTTGTTTTTTAAAATTAGTTATCGAAATGAACCAGTTTCACAGTTTAGTTTTGTGTTGCTTATTAAGTGTCAAATATGAACCACGTTGTTCGAACAGTTGGGTTTTTTTTTAATAGTGTCAAAATGAACAACTTTCTTAGACAGTTTTGCTCTGTTGTTATAGTTGTCAAAAAGAACCATTTTAAAGACAAGTTGTGTTGCTTATTAGTGTTTAAATGAACCAGTTTCGTAGACACAGTTTCCTTTTGCTATTACGTGTCTAAGAACCAGTGTCGTCGACGTTTCGTTTTTGGTGCTTAGTAGTGTCAAAATGAACCAGTATCATAGACAGGTTTTTGTGCTTATTAGTGTCAAAAATGAACCACTTTCTGAGAAAATTTGGTTTGCTTATTAATTTTGGAATATTAAACCAGTTTCTCATTTTTGTCGGGTTTGGGTTTTGGTTTTTTTCCGGGCTTATTGAATTAGTGTCGAAATGAACCACACTTTCTTAGAATTTTCTTGTTTGCAGGAGGACCTCCCCTGGGACTGAACAACCATGACCAAAAAAAAGGGAGGAGAAAGGGGGAACCAGTAGGAAAACTAGCGAAAAAGGTGGGAGTGAGAAAGGGGTTGGTGAGGGAGGTGGGTGGGTAGTGTAGAATTCAGAAACCTGTTTATTAGTTATTTTTTGCTTATTAGTATGGGATTGAAAACATACCAGTTTTGTTTGGGCGGGGGGTTTGCTTAATAGTGTCGAAATGAACACTTTCGTAGGTAGACTATGATTTTAAAATGTCATTTTAACGGCATAATGTGCAATACTAGATTACGCTGTATCCTTAAATATTGTTCTGCAATAAAATTCATACAGTATTAGTGTCCAAGTTGAACCACTTCTTGTTTTTTTATTTTATTTTTTTGCTGTGATCGTTTCGAAAATTAAAAAAAAAAACTAACGATCGTAAAGCAAAGAGAAAATTTGTGGTACTGCATGCATATTAAGGACGTGTTTGCGGGTTAACATGATAGGTTGTTTTGATTTTGTAGCCCAAATAGATCAAATAAATCGTTCAGGTATTGGTAAATTGTCCATGACCTAAGCAATAGGGCATATCCATCTCCCCTTGACAAGAGTTGGAATTTCTCTTAAACATAAGCCAACAAAATGTAAATGCGGAAAAGGAGGAGAGATATGGGGATCAGTATAGTGAACTTTAGGATAATGATAAAAATAGTGACCGAGAAGGTCTATTTTACCATGCCAATGCAGGAACCAATGCACGTCTATCCCCTAATTCACACCCATTGCTCCTGTTTTTCCGTGTGTCTTATGCGGTAAAACAATTAATCAAAGAAGAAGAATGCAATACAGTAGGCCAAAAGCTCTTTCCCGCACCATAACACTGAATGTGCAAAGGGATAGCTTCCATTGTGCAGTCTGTACAAGATCTCAGCCAAAAGGGGGCCAAAGAAGCTACACTTTCAAGTGTTATGCATTATAGTATTATGAGTACTTCTGACATCTTTAATTGGATTTTTGGACGGATTGCCGTAGATAAAGACGGCTTAGGATCTATAATGGAAACGGTTGGAGGGAGCCTGGACGTAACTATGTGAGATGGATGTGTGTGTGTCTGGACACACTAAAAGCGTAAACATTTGCCATCACTTTTTCCAGTCAGAGAGAGAGAGGAATAGAAAAAAAAAGGATTGAATATGCGGAGCGTGGGGGAAAAAGAAAAAGAATGAAAGATGGAAGAATAGTAAAAAATTGGTAATAAAATGGGTATGACAGGGGCCACGTGTGGGGAAATGTCAAAAACGCAACATGATTTCACCAAAAAGGTAAACATTTTGCCATAAATTTTTTTTCCAGTTAAATCCGGGAGAGGAAACAAAAAAGGAGTAGAGAGGGCCTCCCTGGAAGCCGACGGGAAAACAAACCAAAGATAGAAAATAGGCGAATAGACTACACGGAAAAAAGTTGGGCGAAGAAAATGGGCTCTGGATGAAAGTACCTGGTCGGTGGGGGATTCCCTACAAAGGGGAAAAAAAAGGTGAAAAATGGGAAAATAAAAAACGGGACAAAATGGTGAACAGAAACGTGGGTGGAAAGAGGAGACGAGAATACACCAAACTGAGATATGAAGGTAGGATTTTTGGCAAAAGCCCCTACTAAACATGAAATCCATTCCCCCAGGGGTCCTCCCCTGGCCGGAAAGGGTTGGGTGGGGAAATGTCAAAAAAGGTCAAAAATTTCACCAAAAGGTCAACATTTTGCCATTTGACCATAACTTTTTTTTCAGATCACTAGATGTACCATAAACATTAGATTATTTGTAGAACAGGCGCACAAGCCCCTACTAACCAGTAATCCTTCCCCCAGGGTCCTCACATGGGTCTGACAGGGGGGGGCTGGGGATCATGTCAAAAAGGTCAACATTTCATCCCAAAAAAGAAACATTTTGCCATAACGTCTTTCAAGATGAGCTCTAGAGTAGTCAACTTAGTTATGTTGTAGGAGGGGACACCCCCCACACCCCCCCACATCAGCAACCCCCCCCATGTAATTACATTCCCCCAGGGTGTTCCACCTGGTCTGACAGGGGGGTGGGGAAATTTCTTTTTTTAAAACAAAAAAGGTAACATTCACCAAACAAGTAAACATTTTGCCTAATTTCACGATGAGTTAGAGTAGTCAAACTTAGGTTATGTTGTTAGGAAGGACACCCCCTACTAACCATGTAAATTCATTCCTCCAGGGTCCCTCCCCTGGGTCTGACAGGGGGTGGGGAAAATGTCAAAAAGGTTCAACATTGCACAAAAAGGGAAAACATTTTGCTAAACTTTTTTCACGATGAGGTTTAGTAACCAAACTTATATATATTGTAGGAGAGCACGAGCCCCTACTAACCATGTAATCCATTCCCCAGGTACCTCCCCTGGGTATGACAAGGGGGGTGGGGAAATGTCAAAAAAGGGTCAACATTTCACCAAAAAGGTAAACATTTTGCCATAAACTTTTTTTTTTTTCCAGATCAGCTAGAGTACCTAAACTTATAGATATGTATTGTAGAAGGCACAAGCCCTTACTAACCATGTAATCCATTCCCCCAGGGTCCTCCCCGGGTCTGACAGGGGGTGGGAAATGTCAAAAAACGTCAATTTTCACCAAAAAAGTAAACATTTTGCCATAACTTATTTTCACGATGAGCTAGAATAGTCAAACTTAGGTATGTTGTAGGAGGGACAACCCCCACTAACCAGTAATTCATTCCCCCAGGGACCTCCCCACGCTAGGTCTGATAGGGGGTGGGACATGTAAAGAGAAACATTCACAAAAAAAGTAAACCATTTGCCATAACTTTGTTCAGATGGGCTAGAGTAGTCAAACTTAAGTACATTGTAGAGGGGGAAAAGCACCATACTACCATGTAACATTCTACAAGGGCCTATCTTGGTCTGGAAAGGGGGGGGGAAGGAATGTCAAAAAAGGTCACATTTTCCCCCAAAAGTCAATTTTTTTTCTAGATGAGTTAAGAGTAGCCAAACTCAATTAATTGTCTTCTAGACTGAAAGTGTTTAGACCTTGCCTTTGATAAGCTCCTAGGCGACCAGTCGAACTGCCCGATATGGAGTTTGTTGAGGTTTGGGTCCAAACAGTCCACTTAGCTTCAAGTGCCTTCCATTGCAGGCATTACTGGCTTATGGACTTTTTTGGTCTACACTCTTCTTGCGCCAGGTATAGACTATACATACACAATGTACACCCATATTATTCAATGCCCCAGAGCTGCACATACCTAGGAGAAGAAAAGGCAATCCGTCCAGACGCCCATGGGCGGTTTACAGATTTTTATATTCTATCGTGTCATAGCGACGTTCCTCGCTCGGTCCTAACACAAAGGATCCCATTTAATTATAACGCCATAGTTTTTTAGGACAAGAGCGAAGGACGACATGAACGTCGATATGCACCATAGAAAAAAAAAAAATCAGTGTCTTCTTGCCTTTCAAAAAAGGTGCTTCGAAAAGCAAACCTTATTATTTCAGCATGAAAACCTAGTGAGGTTTATCATATTTAAAATTAAACTAGATACAATGATAAAGCTGTAAAAAAATATTGCCACGTGAAGTGAAAAATGTCATGCAGAAAGTTGCTCTAGTCATATAGGTTGAAGATTTTGTATATACTTGCGTATGTATGGAATGCATTAGTGTCTGTTTATTATATATTTAAGTAAAAAATTGTTACTAACATCTCAACAGACGAATCAATTACAATGTCGAGGGAAAGATTTAGAAGAGCCTTTTCAACAGCTTGACATAAATAAAGGTAAGTCGACTGGCGGGGGTTCAGTTAGAAAAACGAAATGGATATAAACATGTGATTTTCTCATTTAAAAGTGAGTTGGGTGCGAGATATTTTGATGGTATTTTGAAAACCTATATTTGGAAGGGTATGTTTTAGTTTAAGCAAGAGTACACAGATCCTCTCAGACGATTCAGGTGTAACCACACAGCTGTTTGAAAGTCTCTATTTATTATGGCACATAAGAATCTTACATAATTGGGCTTATAATGGTGGATGTATGTAATAACAGGCTCCGTCCAGTTTTGCTTTCAAAGAGCGCTATTAAATTCACATGCAGGGGTGATGAGCATACCGAGACGTTATAAACTATACTCGGATGAAATCCGTCCAGAAATTGCTGAAAAATCAGCAAAACTTGGGGTCGGTTGCTAAGCCAAATTGCCCATTGTTTTAATCGTTATGGCCAGTGGGTGACGGCGTTGTGCGTTGTGACGGGCGGGTACGCATGAGACGTATATATGCGATATCGACGTGCGGGAATTACGTGTTGAGACACTTTATTCGCAAGCAAATAACAGGCGCGTATAGCAGGGATCCTGGTTACAATGCAAACGGTGTTGTGTGGGGAAAGGCAGGATATGCGGGAAACTAACAGGAAATAAAATAAAGATACGGGATGTGTGACCGGGGGGTTGCATAAACTGGCAGGATGGCAAAGAATTTATACGGAGTTTGGAGGAGTTATGAGAAAAAAGTGGATAGGATGGGAAACAAAGTACGGTTAACCACGGGGGAGTAGACTTGTGAGTATAAAAAAAAACAGGTTAACATGGAAACTATGCGGAATTATTAAATATTGATTGATTGGGCGTATTATTTTTAAAAAAGAAGAGAAAAGCCGGGATTAAGTTATACGGGATATAAAAATATTTCAATGTTGACTTTTTTCAGTTAGAAATCGGTATACATGAGCTACTTTAACTGTATGATAGGTACGGGGGGTTGAGTAAATAAAAGTGTTTAAAAAATACTTGAATGTTAAGATGTTGCCGACTCAGGGGGGAGGGGGTTCGAAGCTTCAGGGTGACGGGTAGTTATACTGGAGTTAAGGAGTTTGTCACATTTCACCGTGTGTATAATTTCACTACGGGGTTATGCGGTGGTCTCGCCATAGGGTGTAACTTCTTCAGTGCCCGCTTTCATGTTTCAGTGACGCTACCGTTCAATCAAAATAGCGAGAGGCCCGCGCAAGGGGGGCCTCGCTAGTAAAAAAAAACAAATCAACGGCGACACACTTGAGAACTAATTTGGAGTATTTATTCTACTGACACCTCGTGTGTAAAATATCATGAAAATTCATTGCACGGGCAAAGATGATTTTTCATAAAAATCTAGTTTGCATGTCTTTCTATGGAAAATAGCTCGAGAGGTGCTATAATATACAAATTTGACCTTTGTAGGCCTATATGGCAAGATTCCCGCAATGGATTTTGTAATTTTTGCGGAGATGATAAGTCTTACATGTACCTACTTATATCAGTTGTCAAATTGTGTCGAATTGCTTAAAATTGACTCTAAAAATACGAGACAATTTGCATGGGTCAAACAGTGTGACCCCAATCCTCCAATACTGTTAATATGGGAGGCAACTGGTTTGTTTTTTCCCTTCTCCTATCTCTTGGTTCGCAATCAGTGGGTGTATGAGTCAATCCCAAAATGTACCAGTTTTGGGAAACTTACCTCAATAGGGTCAGGTTTGATCCCACAAAAAATCCTATTCTTAACACATAAAAAGCCTGATTTCTACACTCATTTTTAGCCGACCAAAAGCGTTAGTACTTAGGCAATTTTTCGCATTGATCATGAAATTTTTGTGGTCTTGAAACTCTTGGAGCACTTTGTATTCCCTAAAGTACTGACATGTGTTTTGTACAATACAGTAAGGCACATTGCAAAGCATTTTGGGGACTTGGTTCAAATCACCCTCTGGAATTCAATTATCTGATATCTCCTTTTATTCTTGATATGCTTAAAGGGCAATATCAGTGATTGCTAAATCAAAAAAATTCTTAAAAAAATCTTTAAAAAAAATCATCAAAAATCAGATTTTGCATGGTGTAAAAAGTTATAGCTTTATTAACATTACACTACAACCAAGCCTCAAAATAAAGGGCGCAAGGGCGCAAATTTGCGCCAGTAAAGCATGCCCTGCACTGCAAATGCCGCCTGGGAACGGCGAAAAAAATAGTAGCCAGGCGCAAATGTAACTTGTAAAAATGCGCCCGTGAGCTGAATAATTAAAAGGAAAAACTTATAAAATGTCCGTGATATTTATTAGTGCGATTGATAAATGGTATAGTATCAACCTTGTCTTTGGGTATTCCAGTGGTGTATTTTTTGGCTTCCGCATTCCGGTCCCGTCTCAAGCTGAGTTGATAGTAGTAATATTTTCATTAACCTTTAAGGAATAACAGAAGTGATTATGGCGTCATCAATGGTTTGTACTGGATCGACGGGTCCTTATAAATCTGACCCTATAATTGGTAATCGTTCTGAATCGGTGGTCCGGAAAAGAACTGAATTTGACGATTACACTTGCCGATGAAACGCGTGCTAGCAGTCTAGAGAAAGGAGTAGAAATTTCGTAAAAAAAACGTGTCGCTTTCATGATAAAACATTAAAATACTGTAACTACAATTGTTAGATAAAAAAAGCCTTTGAACAAAATGTTATCGGACATTTATTTTGATTTCGAACATTTGAAATTAATATAATTATATAATTAACCTAATAAGGGGCTTACGGATTAGCTTATGACAACATGATGCCCTTAGCCACGGCCTATTTTGTAGGACACGGCTTCCGGGCAAGACAAAATGACAAAAATGGTTTGTCAAATTTGAACCGGGCGGCGCGCGCCAAAGGCGGGGTAGAATTTGAATGGGAAAAACGCTACGTTTCGAAACATTTAACGTATAGTTCAGTTCAGAATATCATTTCACAGAAAGGTTCTGTGAGCATTTTCAAGCATTTTATTCATATTTCTGATTTCGGTACAAAAATATGCATGCAGTCTGAGCCTTATATAAAGTTAGTGCACGGTCCCAATACTACAATGCGCTGTTCGGGGAGGTAGATAGCCGAATTCGACCACCAGCGATAGGTGTGTGTTGGTTACTACGTGTACATGGCATGGCGACCCGGGATAGCGACTCGACAAAAGGGTGGGTGGGGTTTGCAACTGCTGGTACCACGGTGTTTCATTAAAAAGGGTGGGTTAAAAATAAAGTCAAAGTTGGTTAATGGATGAAACTCAGTGAAGTGTGAACTAGGAATGTATTTAAATTCATTCACTACTTATTGTCATTCATGGAAAACGGCCCCCCCAATGACCTTGTTAGTGGAGTTGAATTGTGCTAATTTGCATCACAATTTCACAATCTTTCAAGAAATAAGCAATTGATTGTATTGTGTAGACAAAATGGCCGAAGCTTGGAAATGGTATGTATAGGGCGGGTACAGGGAGCGGTGGATGGAATTGGAATGTAATAAAAAAGGGTGTAGTGTTTAAAAAGGGGGTGGGGGTACCAGCATGAGGCTGCTGGTTAAAAAGGGTGCTGCGGTGTTTTGGTAAAAGGGTGGGGTACAGAGGCTGTGGTTAAAAAGGGTGCTTTGTTAAAAAGGGTGGGGTTGGGACCCCACTCCACACAGGCAGGTGTGCGCATCCATGTGTAAAATCAATTAAAAGTTTGGCTGCAAATAGATGCATTTAACTTAGTAATAAACTTTCTTTTTTCTTATGCATAAATAGTATTAAAACTACTTTGAAAATATTTCAACTTCCTAAATTATCAGTGGCTTATTTGGCAACAATATATATGAAAATGACAATGTAGAACATGTAATAAGGACAAGGGAGAAGGTTTTTTAACGGTCCATTAGTGCAAATGAATAGGACTTGGACATTTCAATGTTATTAACTTCTAAACGAAAAGCACTTTTGAAAACGCCTCCTAAAACAACCAAATTGTAAATGGTCCAAATGTCTAGTGTTAACTTGTTATGTATAAGGAAGGTTAATGATAAACAGGACTGGAGGTAAAATCGAGTATCGTAGAACTATTGTAAGTTTGGATTTTTTTTTTGAAATTTGCCCATGGTTTCAGGAAATTGCCCCTGGTTCATGCCTATTCCCAGGGAACAGGAGCAACTTTTTAAAAAAATTTGCCCCGGTTGCCACTGGCTTATTTTGAGGCTTGCCTACAACAAGTGATAAGACTGAAAAGAACTGACTAGAAGGACAAAATTGGCATTTCATTCATTAGTGTCCATCAGGACTTACTGCAACAAAGAATTAAATAGCCCATGTCTTACCTTGAGTACTTGCTGTTTCTTCCTTTTCTGTTAAATTCCAGTCTGCATAAAAATTTAACAGATTTGATCCTTCCCTTTTCAGCCCATTCCTGAAAAATTTCAAATATTTGACTTTTTTGAGTGAATCATGATAGGGTCTTTAAACTACTTGATGTTCATGTAATTTCAAACTTTCAAAAAATAAAAAAAGTAAAAAAAAACTCTCTATAAAAATATTGTAATATAAATTTTATTATTGATTTTTTGCGTTTATACAATTATCATAATTATCTTGATATAGCGCCTAATGCAGAGGCCTCTAAGTGCTTCACATAGAAAGAAGCAAAGCAATATAATAATGGGTACAGTACAAAAACAATAGACAAATTTTTATGTGAAAAACAACGATACACCATGTCAGTTCTGTTACCAGTGAGTGTGCTCTGCATTATAGCAATATTAAGAATGTTATTATTAATCAAATTGCTTGAAAATTAGCTGGCTACAGGATCTTTGCAAGAGGAAATCCATTGGTACATGAAAAGGAGCATACATTCTAATAGGCATTATGTAGTCAATCAGCTTCTGGGTCAAGGAGAATAGCTTCGGGAAAATTTTATTTGTTATCATGTGTCATTTAGCTCGAAGGACATATATAGGCTAGCGGCAGATCTCATCGTTACTAAGTGACGCACCTTACAAGTAACATAATTTTGATAAATAAATCGTCTAAAATTATCAATCAGTTCTACGCGTGTTCTCACTTCTAGTATGTGCACATTTTCGTGAAAATGAATTAAATGTCATCTCTCTTTGTTTTCCCTGAATATCAGTGACCAAGCGATGTACACCACGTTCCATGACTCCAGCAAATAATGGTGCTATTGATAAGTAAATCTGCCCGTTATGAATAGGATGAATAGGGCAACGGACTTCAGATTCTCTGGGACTGCAAAACCATTGTTATTTTCCATGACGTTAAAAGCTTTTGAATTGTTTTCACCGCCCGGTTTAGATTGAACTACAGCCTCATTCACGAATAAAATAAAACTAAAACTTCTGCTGGGAGTTTAATAACTTTGATCGTATATTTCATCATTTATTCAAAAAGAACACGAAGATGAGTAAAAATCATGAAAGAAGTTTGATTGGCAAGCTATGACCTAACATCTTGGTGCAGAACCAACACCCATAACTTAATCATATTAATACTGGACCTCTTTTCTATTCAATTAAAAGTTTGTTCGGCACCTGTTCACATGCATTTCATATAGGTGAATGATTTTCGATTTCTGCTATGAAATCAATAAATTGCATAGAAATGTGGTTACTCGGCAAGTTAGGGGTTTGGTTCTGCACCAAGATGTTAGGTCACAGTTTGCCAAATTTTTTTTTTCTCATTAGCTTTGTTCACCTTTTTTCCCTTTCGAATAAAGGATGAAATATAGGGTCAAAGAAAATTGAACACACAGTAGAACCTCTAACTTTATTTATCGGTGAAAGAGGACGGGTAATTTGTGTTCCACGTCGTGAAAATAGCTTAATCTAAATCGGGGTGATGGTATAGCACCTGCAATCTTTCAGTTGCATGGGTAATAACAATGACTCTGCAGTTCCAGATGAAAAAGAATCTGTGAAGTGTTTTGGTCTTCTACATACCGAGCGGATTTACTTATCAATAGCCCCATTATTTGCTGGAGTCAATGAATCATGGTATACACCCGTAGTCACTGATATTCAGTGCATAAATTGAGATGACATTAAATTCATTTTCTCGAGAATGTGCACATACTAGAAGTGAGGACACACGTAGAACTGATTTCTGTAATTTTACGAAAGTTATTTCGGAAGAATTATGTACTTCCCAGGGGTGCGCCACCTTGGTCCTTATCCGAGCATCTTTTTCGCTTTGGCATCATGGCCTAAAAGAAACCGCATCATAAAGGCAAACAAAATAAAGTGCATTGATACTCCTGAGTACAAAAGAATATCTTCCGGGGACTATTGTTCGAAAGAAATTCTTTTGTGTTTGGTCATCGTTAGTATATGGCACGTGCATGTGCGCACAAACACGCGTGCCCGCACACGGCATTCCCTTGATCGTTTTTGTATGCATGATTTTATTAATGCCTCTCTAGACACAGTTCAAAAGACTGGATTGTTAGCATTGGGACAAATGATAATTAGGTGCTTCTCTACCAAATTTAATAAAATCCTTCGGCAGAAGAACCTATCCTGTGATGTTTTAAGCTATTGCAAAATGCAATATTGTTACGATCTGGTTCAGATTTTCTTGTGAAGTTTTACACTATTGCATAAAGCATTGTCATCTAGATCTATTTCAGCTTTTTTTTCTACATTTTGTACATTATCTCTATTTAAATACGTAGAAAATGGGACATGCTGTAAAGGACGTCGGTGTTTAACGAAAATATCGGATGATGCCAAACGAAAGTGTTGTTCATGTGCAGCTGGGAATTCTGTCCATAACATGTTGTACGTCAGTAAATTTATCTATCCATACCAAGAAGGACCACCAGAGACAAAACAGTATTACATCTACAAAGTGCCTTTGGAAAACGAGGAGCCAATGGTGGTTTGCCTGAAAGCTTTCAGAGAGATATTTGATATATCTCCAAATACATTGCAACATGCTCAAGGAGGTAAGTTGATTTTTATCTAGATTTTAATCTATTTTTTACCCAAACTGAAAAAATAGTGAAAAAATAAAAAAAATATTGCGATTTGCATGCAGGTGTCGCGCCCATGAATGTTTATCTTCTTCCCAAATAAGCATTTAATGAAAAGTACACAACATTACTTAGTAATCGAATATGTAATTATAAATACTAAGTCTTGTTTCCTCGAGATGGTTGAAAGAAGGATACAATCATGCAATTCTTTGAATTTTGATCTTTAGCCCAGTGCTCTGAAACCCTGAGCTATATGAACAGTCCTCAAGCTGCAACAATCAGAATTTATTTTATTTTATTTACTGTAACTACGAGTATAGCGATTATTTCTTGTTTTCTTTATTAAATCAGCTGCATTGAAGAGAACCAAAGGAGCAAGCAATGAAAATAAACAAGGTAAATAAGTTTTATTTCTAGTTCTATCTATTATCCTTACATATTCTAATTACCCGAACCTATTTCATTCCAATACCAACAAAACTTCTCGTTCTCAACTTCTGCACAATCTTTACCAACTAGCACAAAAAATGAGAACAGGATTAAAGGTGCTTGTTCCGATTTTTGTCTGTCGTGTTCTATACTTGATATGAGACCCTGACACTTGTACACTGATCATCAAGTACCATGGGAAACAAACCTGTGGTTTTTATGCTAGATGCGATAATGCATAGTGCAATGCCCTATTTCACTACTGTGCTAATATTGATGGTTAACCCTTAAAACGTTAGTTTTTTTATCTGTATCTTGAGAAAGAAATGGATTTGAAAGCTGAAATTTCAGGACGATAATTTGATCACATAACACCAGGCGTAGCCAGCCCGATGATTCCAAGGGGGCAGTTTTCCGGTAGGTGCAACAAATGTCCCGATCGCAGGCAAAAATTTCCTGGTCACAGAGCAAAAGAGTCCGAAAAAGGGCTGATTTAACATGAATATTAGTCTTTTATTTTTTTTTTTTTTTTTTTTTTTTTTTTTTTTTTTTTTTTTTTTTTTTTTTTTTTTTTTTTTTTTTTTTTTTTTTTTTTTTTTTTTTTTTTTTTTTTTTTTTTTTTTTTTTTTTTTTTTTTTTTTTTTTTCCCCCCCCCCCCCCCCCCCCCCACCCCTACGCCACTGTATAACAGTTTTATCTATCGAGTTGATATTCTACCCTGGTTGTAGATCTGACATTTGCCATTGATTTTTGCAATTGTGATTGATGTAGTCACAGAGAGTGCAAAAGAAGGTTTGCTGAGTGAGATGTTGTATGCGGATGACTTGGTTTTATTGAGTGAGACATTGGAGGGACCGAGGGAGAAGTTTTGGAAATGGAAGAAGGCTTTTGAGAGTAAGGGTCTGAAGGTAAACCTTGGGAAGACAAAAGTGCTGGTGAGTGGGGTGGAGAGGGAGGTGGTAGTGAGTAAGGTAGACCCATGTGGGGTGT
>JAMKCH010058233.1:0-21998 GCA_023653785.1 Ophioderma brevispina | reverse complement strand
GGTGCAGAATCAGGCGGTGGGGAAGTAGGTAGAGTAGGCGTAATGTATTTCCTTCACAGGGAGAGGGCGAAGGGGATACTTACGACTACGATACCTACCTCCCACGGCTGAGCCCTACCCACGAATTTCGTAAGCCGCCCCTCATGAAAAGCCAAGTTAGCCACGTCTTGGGGTGCAGAAACATTTATGGGTGAGTCGATTTGGTCCAGTAGTGCTGGTTTTTTACTGGGCGGATCTCATCAGGCGCAGTGCAACCAAGTTAGGGCGGGTTGCCAGATTTTTCAGTGGTAAGTGGGGTCTCTGTTCGCTCGCAAAATGAACATTTGTGCAGAATCAGGCCGTGGGAGGTAGGTATCGTAGTCTTAAGTATCTACCTCTCACTGTGAGAGGGAAGTCTCAGATAACATCCTGGCATAAACAAATTCTGATCAGCACCCTTCAAAACTATGGAAAATCATCTTTCACCTTCCCAAAACTTTGAGAATTGGCTTCTCATTGGACCTTACCGGCACGTAGCAGGAATTTATTTGGGGGGTGCGGATTTGCCAGAAGTGGACTTTTCTACAATAATTTATTTCGGCTGCTGCAATCAGCAGTGCCCCAAATTTTTTACCGTCGCTTCCAAATTCTGAAGGGGGGGGAGGAATGAATGAAACACCAGAGTGACGAACCAGTATAATAACAAAATGCATTTCAAGTAGTATGGACCAGTCATGGACAGTAGTATTCAGATAACAAAAAGCGGCAAACTTCAAAATCACACATTAAAAATGATAAAGTTGGGACCTTACCAAGTTCGCCCTTGGCGCTGACTTGCTGCTCTTCCCTATCGTCTTGCTGTAGAGTTGAGGCAACTGATCAAATTTTTGATAAAATTTTGGTTTTTTTAAATCTTTTGAGATTAGATCTTCTATCTCACATCAGTCAGCACACATTCCAAGCAGAAGATGCCATTCTTTATTTTTATGGGACATGGATTTCAGTCCTGTTTTTTTTAAGGGAGAACACACAAAATATATCGCATTCAGTTCATTTGCAAAAGAGTGATTCTTTAAAATCTTTGAGATAAGACCACCCAATGTGTCGGTGGTATGCTGGCTTCAATCGATTTAGGCTTCTTTCAATATTCAAAGTTAAATGTCCAAGTACTGGTAATTTATGAGCCAGGTATAAAAGTGGAGACTTAGGGAATGGCTACCTAAAGCAGGGAAAAATGTTTGACCTATCTGTGGGACATACATTACGGGGGTCAAAGGTTTAAACAGGATTCAAATGTGACCTTTTCAACTTCCCCGTGGGAGGTGGATAATGATCAGGAAGGGGTATTTTAGTAAATATACTCAAAAGGGAGAATTGCTTTATTCCATAAAATAATGGAAGGCTACACACTATAGGAGGAATGATGGTTTGTATCGAAGTTTATAGCCTGTTAATAAATCATGAATTATAAGAGTACTGTATTGGAATATGTTTCAAGTGTGTGAATAATGGTGGTGAAACAAGGAAGTAGCAATTGTTAACTGATAAGCAAAATTTGATAATTCCGGAATATCTAAAATATTCATAAAAATTTTCGATTGGTATCTTTGTTACTGGCATGGAGTTGCTAAAACAACGCCTGCAAGTGGTTGGCTTGGAATCCATTTGTTCAAGACAAAACAGTACATTTTATCTGATACTGGAATTTTTATTTCGATGTTGGAGCAATTGAATACTGTGTACTGGGACATGCATTATTGACCCTTTGTTTATTCTATTATGTAATGGTGTGTTACCAGAACCAGCTGTTAGTCCTATAACTGCATGTTAATTTGCAGGAGACGGTATGACAAATTTCCTTAATTACTTTAGCTTTTAATGGTGTTTTTTCCACATTAAAGTAGCTTTATGGAATTGCACACACTTGCCACGATTTATAATCAATTCTCCAAATTTGTTAATCATCTATTATTGGTCTTATCCTTTTAGTATATGCCAAAATAAATGTAGATTTGGCCGTCAGTTTTAATTTGCAGAAAAACTTGGGTTCCACCTATATGAAAGATTTTTTGCATCACCCACTGAAATAGGGGAGGTTACGTAAACTGACCATGAACATTTTTTTTCTGAACACTTCTGAATTCGGAACCCTTCACAGAATTAAAGCATGGGGGTTTTTTTTTGTTAAGGTTTCGGAAATTCAAAAGTGGGTCAGGTTACGGAAAACTCCCTTGATTATATAGGTTATACCATTTGTAACTCTACAAGGAGCGATCTATCTTACCAAAATTTTTGACAAAAAAGAATTTAAACCTCTTTAACCCTTTCCCTGGACCCGTGCTAGGCCATTTCTTGGGCCTCTCACACCGGGATTTCAGGGATAAAAGATTGGCAATCACTTGACCTCCGTTGGGCACAGGTGTGCTAGACGAGCTGATCTCGGGTTGCAGTTTCATTGAAAAAAGTGAATCCAGGCGAGACACTTTGCCTAGAAGTAGGGCAGGCTGCGGTCAGAATTGCTATGTCTTGCTAGCTTTAGTAATGGTTCAAGTTGACTGGACTAAAACAATGGACCTCGAAGTGAATTCTGGTGCTAAATAGCCCCAGTCTAGGGAAGGTGTTAATGCAAATTCCCAAATATTTTAAAAATACCCTTGAACAACTTTGGATATTATCTAAAAACAAAACTAAACTTTTTTTGCATGGAAAATTCCTGCAATGATTTTGAAGTGTCATATATTTTAACGAGCATTTCCTGATCTATCTAAAAAAACCACCTTCGTTTATGGTATGCTAGATATCCTTGAAAAAAAGGAAATCCCTAAAAATTTTTCAGTTGAGTACAAATAATTGTGCATTTTTGTTTTTTTTATGAGTAAATGTGTATCACCGGAATCCTATATGCCATTTACTGTTAATTTTCTGTCCATTTACAGGCAACAGAAAATAAAGATTGAGAATTTTTTGCAAGAATGACCGAATCCCACTTGGATTGTAAGGCTTGCGTACATACAACTCTTAGTATTGCAATACAATACTAGGGCTAACCGTTCCATAAGATAAAAAAATCTGTTTTTTAGGGAAGTCAAGGGAGGGGAGCTTTGGATCCTTAAACGTCCCTTTAAACTAAGGCCAAGAAAAAAAAGTTTGTTCTGACGACCGTGTGCATTTTGTTTAAAATTGGTCTTTTAGCACTTTTTTTTTTAGTTTTTGCTCACATAATTTTTTTAATTTTCGAAAAAAATGAAACCGCCGAAAAAATGAAAGTGGGGTCAAAATGAATTAATTTTTTTAAAAATCCCCATTTTCGTCATCAGCATTTTGCTATAAAAAATGCTTTGCATTGCATTTTTCCACATTTCTTCTGAGACAAACTTGTTTTTTTCCTTCCCTAAAACATGGAAAAATAAGCTTTCTACAGTAAGCATTGACGAGTGATAGGTCCAAAATTGAGACTGAGTGGAAAACTAGTGCAATTCCCCCATGTGTGACCTTTGACTTCAGATTGACTGTCAGCAGTCCTTTTGACAATTTGGTGGTCATAGGATTTTTCTGGCAATTTGGACCTCTAATGACCTTTTGTTTTTTTTTCCTGAACCCCCGCTGCTAACAACATCAGACTGTCCTCCATGTCCAAATATCAGGCCCCATATGTCAAAGCAGAACAAAACGCATTAGCCCACACAGACTCGCAGGACATCTCATTTTGTTTAGTATGGATTCATATTATTTTCCATTCATTACAAATGGTTATTAAAATAACTGAAAATTATGACCATTGTTGCTTCCCCCCATACAGAATAAATGTCACAGAGATGTCCAATATAATCAATGAATTGGCATGTATATGTACATAACCTTTGCATAAAAATAAAGCATATAAATAATACTGGCCATTTTGCAATAGTGCTTTTTCCCAGATGATTCAAACCACATCCGCCATCAGGAATTTGACATCATTTCGCTTCACCTAGCCCACCAGCATGTAATTACCACATAACGCTCCCAAATATTCGCTTGGGTCAACATGGCATTCCGATAATAAAAGGCCTTGCCTAAGCGCACAAAATGTTTGCTGCAGCTGGACTTGTACCCACACCTTCAGATTGGGTCGGTCGTCATATCCACTGGATCACACAATATATTTAATATATTACAGTACCATATTTAATTAGTCGGTTCGTTGTCGCAGGGAAGAATTGGAAGCTCCCCCAAAGCTAGCTTTTGCAAGGCGTAAGTAAGACCCCATTAAAATCTGACACATGTGCAAATGAAATGCTCAGGCATCATTCAAAGTATCACAACAGCCCCCCCCCAAAGGTACAATCAGTTTTAAATTGCAGCCCCGACTACCACAATATTGTTCTCAGCATGACCTGTGACAGCATCGATTTGGGTGTGGCTGGAGAGTTCTGTATCTGTTCTGGGCACTGTTATTTTTGTGTCCACGGTTATAATGTAGTGACCTAAAGTATGATTTTCCTCATTGCTTTAAATACAGTATTACCCCACCAAAGGCTTGAGGACACTCGAAATCAATCAAATGCCCCCTCCCCACATTTTACCCCACTCATCTTCAGAAATTTTGTGAATGAAAACACTTGGCGAAACAAAAATTGGACTGAAGAAGTCAACTTTTTCTAACAAAAATAATGACACATAATCTGGGGACATCTTTATCCCAATTCCTTGGGCAAATATACTTTAAAAATGACTAAAGAAAGAAATAATTATTATTCTTCGCCAATTGTAAACAACAAAGACCTTCCATGGGGACTCTTAAACTGCACAAGATTTGATACGCCAAACGGAACAGCATTAACCTCCCTTTTGAACAGGCTAGAGTTATTCACCCTTATTTGCTATATGTCCAACCCCAGACTGCAAATAGTCTCTTATATTCTAGCACTACTGTGTGTAGCTTCAAACTCATTTGATAGGAGCACACAACTGTTATTTTTGCGCCAATAGGATGGCAGGCAGAAACAAAGCAATAGTTCTGACTGCACACTTACGAATTTTGGAAGTATGGAAATATAAACCGCATTTATCAACAGCATGAAGAATGAGCCCATTTTGAAAAAGAATCTGGCATTCAAAATTTTCCACAGCAGGATGACTTTCTTTCAACCATTTTAAAAAAGGGGGGGCCTACGGTGTTTAAAGGTAATTGTCCGAGATAGAGCAAATTATACATTATTCAATCCGTTAGAACCAGGCTGCACATTCTATAATAGTTATCCTGTATGAAACAGTTACAAATTTTACTCCTGTTATTTACTCCCTTCCTATATCAAAATTGCTCAAGGATGACAAAGTTGCTTCATCAAGATTTTGAATCACGGGTGATGAAGTTGCCTAGACCATCAAAATAACCATTTTGTGCGAGTCTTGTGCAAGGTCATGATGCAGTTCCTCTGGTCTAACGAGGGACTACTTGGCATAAATCAAGGTGAGAACAGAAGAAAACCCCCTTTTAAGGCAACTAAAAAAACATTATACGGGCCCTGACCGCCTCCTTGAATTTTGCAGTTTTTGCAGTGGATTTTTTTTTTAGTTTTTCCAAAAACTCATGTAATAGCCGGTTTTGTTTTTAGCCCAAAGTTATCAATTTTGGTACATTATTTAGAAAAATTTGTAAACAAAAACTCATTTTTCTTTTGATTGTTTCAGATTTTGGGGCTACTTAGTTTAGTTTAGGCAATCTTGACCTCAGAAAAGAAAAAAATTGAAAAAAAAACAAAAATTCGCTCAACCGACCGACCCTACGGAAGAGGGTCACAACCCACACTTGGGGACGGCCTGAGCGTCGAGAGGTGTTTAGAAGTTTACGGGCAAACATTGGATGATTCATTTTTATGGGGCGGGTGTTGTGTTGTGTGTCTTTTATTAGAACCATTACTGCATTAGATTTTAAGATGTGTAACTTTTTGTGTCTAAAAAATATCTGCTGTAATAACATTTAAGAATTAGGTTAATGTCTGAATTTTTAGTTTCTCGTGTAGTGGCAAAATGTCATGCACTTGCGTCAGTTGGACCAGACTCATAAAGGCATTCGCCCCTGCGGGGCTTGTGTGCCATATCATCATCAAATGACTGTGTGGCATTGATTTTGGCCAATGCACGAAGTATAAAAAATATGCAGACATAACCTCTTAATACACACTATGTATTTTTCAAGAATTTTATGGTAATCAGCTTAAAGAAAATATTGATGTGCTGTTTTACTAGTATGCAAAGCGCTCCCCCGACCGGCCATTATTCATATTACACTGGCCATCAGAAAATCATCAGAATAGGTCGTTCATTTAGGTTTGCTGCAGGTCAACTATGAGCAACCTATCAGCAATTAGATTGTGAGGTTCTCCTTAACAGTTCCCCATTTCACTCCTAGGTGGAGCAGAAAGGCAAGTGAGAACAGTGTCTTTCCCCAGGTGGCAGGGGAGTGGGCTTCCCATTTTGTGATGCATAGGTAGCTGTTAAGACCCCTATTTTCAGCACACAGCCAGCCCAAACACCCCATGATTTTATGACAATGTTACCATTATTACCAAAGACCCTAATTTTGAGGGCAAATTTTAAAAAATCACCAAAGAGTCACCTTATAACTTTTAATATCACCCAAGAACCCCATTTGATGCCAAAAAAATTAGCCAATTTTTCACCCACCCCTATTGTCACCCATGATTCTACGGTGTTGGAAAGCACCACCTTACATCTCTTATCCTATTTATAGGCAATAACCCTCCTCCCCCCCGGGCTGCCCAAGGACAAACACGTTGGCCACAGCAGGCTCCGAACACAACCTTCAGATACGAGTTTGACGTCATAGTGCCTGGACCACATATGCTTGGCTTCAATTCTAATTCCACTGGCACTCAAAGGATGACGTTCGTCTTCTTAGAAGTGTTGTTTACGCCATCTTATGAAAAAAGAACAAACTTCATTTTATATTGATTCGCACTTTCGTACAGATTACTGTATGGTTTGTGAATCATGTACATGGATAACAATTTGCTATCCCACATTAGTTAGGTGATGCAATAACAATAAAAAATCTATTATTCATGTAACCATATTGCTATATACAGATATGGTTATGTGATTCATGAAACATAGTATCTATATCATAGAGATATGTTTGTGATCATGTCCATACTATAGGAAGCATATGTGATTCAAGTAACCATATAGCTACATAGAGATATGGTTAGGCTGATTCACGGACCAATATGCTACATAGAGATATGTTATGCGATTCATGGAAACCATATAGCTAATAGAGATATGGTTATGTGATTCACTAACAAATAGCTACTAGAGTATGGGTATGTGAGTTCATGTAGACATTAGCTACATAGAGATAGGGTTATGTGAGTCAGTAACCAATAGCTACATAGAGATATGGTTAATATGATTCAAGTAACCATATGATTACCTAGAGATATGGTTATGTGCTTCAGTAACCATCATTAGCTATCATTACAGGTGTGGTTATGCGAATTCAGTAACCATTTCGTATCATGCCGATATGATATTCATGTAATCATCTCTAGATACAGATGGTTATGTGTGATTCATGTAACCATATCTATATATAACAACATTGTGGAGGGTCATTGTCGAAATCAGTGTCTTGGGAGTGGGAGTCACTTTGGAATTACCCCTTTGCAGGGATGGTAATTTACAGTGGCGGATCCAAAATTGGAAAAGCAGGCCAAAGAAGAGATTAGACAATGCAAGTTATCGGCAACAGACTTATTCATTCATATCTTTATTGAAGTAGGATTATTGTTCTGTATCAAGGGGACAAATATAAAATATCCTAGCTTACCATACATGTGTAAAGAGTATGTTGAGCAGTTCAATATGTTGGTTGATAACACACAAATTTTTAACTTGCTTTTTGCAACCCCGCTTTTCCGATTCTGGTTCCGCCACTGTTTATGATATCTTCTGTATGTGATAGAATAGGGCATTAAGGGTATTCATTTTGGGAAAGGACCATCAAGTCTTTACCAAATGAACATCCGCACACAGGCTACCTATTGGAGCCACTCAGTAGCTATATCACCCACTGTCTAATGCAGTACTGAGTCACTAACACTTGAAAAACACTTGTTTACCAGTTGTGTTGCTTGTTAGTTTCTGTTTCAAAAGAGACACTGATCACTATGAAATCCCACCTCTAAATGCTTGACCATATAGATGAGGGTTGACATGTGACGTCAACGCTGCGCCGCGGCAAACGACCCAAAGCACTGCCCGGCAGTATCGTGGAGGGTTACACCGTTGGTTCCAAAAGCCGGTTGGTCCGGTAATTATGTATCAATGCTTAATCCCCCAGATTAACTACATGGGGTTTTCGCCGCTGTCATATCAAACTTCCGTTATTCTTGCACAAATAAGTCATGTCCACATTGAGGCTGTATTTACTTATGGGTTTTAGTCATTTTAGTATAGTCAGTATTTTAAATCTAGTTTTAATGAAAGTCACACTTTGATGAAGGAAAATATATTTAAAAACGTGGTCCACATTGTGGTTGGGGGTTTTTTTAAAACAAGATATTCTTTTTAAATGTTTTTCGCATTTATTTCTTACAGTCTTTTTTTTTTATTATTTTAATTTAAACACAGAAAAGTAGCAATTTATTTAAACAAGTTTTTCCTTAAACAGCATTTTCCTTTTTTGTCTTTTAATGCTGTAATTAAAAAAAGGAGAGTCACGCTTGATTTTAACAAGGGTTACGTTAAACAAGATATTCTTTCAAAATGTTGAACAATTTTAAATTTTACTCAGGCTTTTGTTTTTTATTTAAAAAGGAAAATGAGGATATACCTTAATTTTTAACTCTGAATATAAAAAAAAAAACATGGCATGCAAAGGTCTTTATTCACTTTCGTTTTGCATTAGTTCCAACCAGGATCCCAACGGCGGGCGGGTATCGCGTTAATTGCCTGACCAACCGGTCTACTGAGACCTGTTGATAACAATGGGAACAATAGGAACAATAGAGGTGTTAATTGCGGGACCAACCGGTTCGGGGAACCATGGGGCTTAAAACCTGAGTAGCACCTGCAGGCCTTGTGCTTTAAAATTCGCGCAATCAGGCGTGATAAGGATATGAATGCTGTACTGTATGGCAATCTTTCGCACCTCTAACATTCAGTGACCAGTGATAACTTGGTTTGTAACATTGATGTCACCTAATCTATACACTACAATCTGGCCAAATTGACATACTTTTCATACCAACGTCAAATCGTGCCCCCTCTCCCCCGGAATAATGTTTTAACCCTGAATTGTCCCAACATTTATTGGTCGGAAGAGGGATATCTTGGATTAGAAAATGCTCAAGCTTAGCTTTTTATGCTAACCAAAAAATCATTTCAAACCTTCAAAAATGGCCCAATTATGCAAATGAGGTTGTGCAAAAAGAAGGACCATTATGATAAAAAGAATGAACTGTTTACCACATTTTTGTGCCACCTGAACAAAGTGAAGGGAAGGAGGGAAGGCACATAGTAATCCCAATTCGTATGTTTGTCCATGTATGTGTGTGTTGACACATTTCAAGCTAGAACCTTTTTCATATGCTTGTCCATGGACACCTTGACTCCAATTGTTACCAAACTTGCATGTCATGATAGGATTAAAGGTAAGGTGAAAGTTCATTTATAGGTCAACTTGTGCATCGTGAAAGCTGGTGACACTAGTGGTGCGAGAACTGCCTTGTTCTGAATGCTGGTGACCTTAACTATGGATCGTGGCTTGAGTCTCGTGAGACCAATAGGCATCAGTACTCGGGCTCCGCTCCTTAAGTTTGATTCTGAACGAGTGGTCGATTAAAATTGATGGCATCTCCCCTGCCTCTCTATGTGCATTGCACTACGCTCTTCCCTGGTTCACCGTGACCGACTCCTGTTCTGTTTACCCCGTATGACATGTGTTCTCGCCACTTTCTTCCCCTTTTTCTCCCTGTTCTCGATTTTACCTGTCACTACATATTTTTAACAGCGACCTACCCCTTCCCCTTCCTCATTAATCTCCATCCACTCTTCCAACTTCACTCTAAACTGATAGATGATCTTGACTGGATCTATAGTAGAAATTGATTGAAAATGACGAATCTGGTGAAAATTTAGAGAATAAGGTATGATTTTGGGACACCGGTACGTGGTCTCTTTACGAAGAATTGAACCCGAAGGTGATACCTTATTTTAAGTGGAAGAACGAGCCGGAGGCCGAGTTCTTCCCACGCAAAAATAATGGTGTCGCGGGTTCAATTCGTCGTAAAAGGAGTACCGCGTTCCCAAAATCATCCTTTATTCTCATTCTAAAACAGCTTTATCATTAAGGTCATTCTTTAACCCAATTTCGTAATACTTTACGGCTTAAATGCAAACAAGAAAGGACTGCCACCACCCAGGGACAACAATTCGAACAAACCCGTTGAACAGCAACGATCATACGCAACGAGACGCAACGTTGGCAGGCGCAAGCAAATACAGCAAAACGCAGTATGAAGCGAGCGCTTCAACATAAAAATAAACATCAATTACGCAGGGTACTACCTGGGTTCATTAACGAATCGAACCCGGGCATCAGCCAACGAAATTGCTTACATTTCACAGCTGTTTAAGATAGAAATTTGCAATACCACCAACTGGCCATAACTTTTAACTTAAAAGTGTGTAAGATATTGCCAACCACAGGGATAGCCAGGGGTTTGGAGGGGGCTTATTATTATGTAGCTTTGCACACTATTTGTACATTTTTTTCATATAGATTCTAGAATCTGAGAGTAGGGCATACGTGTAGGCCTTTCGTACAAGCTTCATTGTTAAAAGGAGGTAGCCCTGATGAAAAAATGAGTTACTTTTTATTGAACTTGGAATATACTTGAAAATGTGCGGTCGAAATGTACTTCTCATTGAAAAAGATTTCGAGTATAGTTGCGATTTGTACTGAATGTACTTTTTTGTCATTGACAACAAAAGATGTACTCAAAATATAAGGAAATGTAATTTTTAAAAAAAGGTATGTACCAATGTGCATTCGGTATGCTCAAAATTACTTTTTAAGTATTGAAATTGACTTGAAATGGTACTTTTTAAATATTCAAACAATTTTTTTTCATCATTTAATGTTGTACTTAAAATATACGATTTAGCACATATTCAGCCAATTCCAACTGGTTTGTTGACTTGTCTTGGCAGTGTTTGCAATTCTCACCATCACTGCCGTCTAAGAGGACTCATTCCCCTTCCTCATCATATTCATCCTCATCACTTAAACTGATAGATGATTGCTTGACTGGATCTTTATAGCAGAAAGTGAGAGAAAGTAATTGATGAAGATTGGTAAATAAGTAGATATTTTGGTGAACAATTTGAAAATATTTCAATAGCACAGAATGGCCATCATAACTTTTAACTTAATAGTATGTAATGATATTGCCAACCAAGGGGCATGTCCGGAGTTTAGGGGAGGTTGCTTATAGAGGGCAATGGGGTCCAGTGGGATTATCAGCGCTCGGCCCCAAGTTTGTGGGTTCGAGCCCCGCAGGGGACCAATGTGTTTCAACCTTGAGTTTGAGTAAGGTGCTGACCTCAGTTACTCCTCTTTACCCAGGTTGTATAAATGGGGCGTAACCGGCCCATGATCATGTGTGGGAAGGTAACAACTCGCTGTAGATGAGGTGTGGCGATCCCCTACCGAAACATATGGTGGAGGTCTGGCCCAAAATCGCTTCGAAAGGAGATGGGCACCCGTTCCGGTGTAGACAGGTCCGTCCCCTTCTTTACCTTTACCTTTTATTAGTCGTGGACTTTTGCCACACTATTTGTATTATTTTTCAAACATGCGTCTCGAATTGAAGAGCAAGGGGCATTAGGAGTAGTATTTTACTTTGGGGCCTTGGTTCAAGGCTTCATTAAAACAGGTACACTGAACTTGGAATAGCTTGAAATGCGCTGGAAACTGTACTTCTCATGAAAAAGTTTTAGTATGAAATTCATTAGCCAATTCCAAGGGTTTGTGACTGCTTGTCTGAGCAAGTTGTTGAATTCTCACCATCACTACGTCTCAAAGGACCTCACTTCCCCTTCCTCATCACTCATCAACTTTAACTTAACTTAAACTGATAGCTGTGGCCTTGCTGGTCTATAGCAGAAATTGATGAATAGGTTGAATAATAAAGGTGCAACGAGAGAATTAACATATCAGGTGTCCTTTAAAAAAATCGAAAGTATGATTTTTGGCCCCACTGATGTAAAGCATTTATCAACAATAACCCCCATCTGAAAGGATTAAGCTGAGAAATGTTATTTGGTAAAAATTTGAATTTCTAATTTCGTATAGGAGCAAATACGAAAGTCAGCCATGTTTATATCTGAAATATAAGCCAATCAGAGTCTTTTTTAGAGATTGAACCTGTTTTCTCTCTTTTTAAGAAATTTCTATAGGTAACACAAGGTATAATATCTATAATTGAGTGTATAATCTATATGAAATACTATAATGACACTAATCTTTGGGTGCCTCAAAAATTCTTGTTTTGCACCTTTTTAAAGAATATTTCCAATACCACAGAACAGCTGGTCGATGGTGTCAAAGGCTTTTGGTAAATCGAGGAGGAAGATACCAATGGTTGTGATAGGTGAGAGCAAGAGAAGAAGAGATTGTTGTTATAGATATCCAGAAGAGCCAGGTCAGTGAAGTTCGAAGTGTGTTTGCGAAAGCCATTATTGGTTGTCATGGAGAATGTTGAAGTGGTGAGGAAATTATCAAGCCTGTTATATATAAGGGTTCAAGGATTTTGGAAAAGCATGGAAGGAGTAAGGGCAGGGTTCGAGAGGCAAGGAGATAAAGGGATTTTAGCCCATTTGCGATAATGCGATGGGAGGATGGTGAGAATAAAAAAAAAAATGTAGAAATATCATTTTAAGGGATTAGCGCAATTTTCTAATCCGAAACATCGATAAAATTCATCAAAATTAATATTTTAATTTTTTTGTTACTGGCATGATATGCGAAACATAACCATGCCAAAGGGTACTTGAATCCGGGAGTAAAGGACAAGACAGTACTTTTTGTCTGATTCTGTAATTTCTATCGTGCGTATCAAAATTCCGACGTGAGATCAAAAAGCCTTTAACGGTGAATATCGCAGATTTTCAGCGTGATATTGTGCAACATGATCACTACACTTTTGACCTCAAACACAAATGATTATTTAATCTTTGTTTCTTTGTATCGGTGTTAAACAACAATACAGCTGACTGTTTAGTGCAGATTTTGAGAAGCTTTCGTCGAGGTATGTCTATTTGCAGGAGACGGAATGACAATTTCATCCAAAACTTCATTTTTTTCACTATTTTTGTTGTTTTTTTCCGACATTAAAGCAGTTATAGGAATTGTACACACTTATCCTGAGTTATAGTTAAAACGTGCTTTACACATTTTTTCGATTCTCTAGCTATTATCGCTGGCTAATCCCTTAACTTAAAATCAGGGATAAGTGTAGACAATTCCATATAACTGACTTGCCAATTAGAAACAAACCACCAAATAGTGAAAACAAGAAATATATGAGGAAATTGTCATACCGTCTCACGAAAATAGACATTGCAGCGACGGTTTTTTTTCTTGCTCAAAATCTGACACCTAAACAGCTGATTGTGGTGTACACCAGCACAGAATAAACAAAGATCAATTGCTTGGGTTTGAGGTCCAACCTCTATTGATCATGGTGCACAATATCACGCTTGTGAAAATCCCATGATATTACCGGGAAAGGCTGTTTTATATTAAGTCGGAATTTTGATACTACAGTATAAAGAAATTACAGAATCAGATAAAAGTACTAGTCATGTCTTTAAGACACGGATTTCAAGCCAACCCACTTGCAGGTTATGTTCGATACGCATTTTCATGCCAGTAACAAAAATGTAATAAAAATATGAATTTTGATGATTTTTTCGATTGGTTCGGATAGCAAACGCTGCTACTCCCTTTATCATGTTTACATAATTCTGTTGTGACAAATGAAATGGTTTTCCTGTAAGCAAACAGTGCCTAAAAACTACAGTACAAAGTACTTGTTTCAGGTAAGAAACTAAGTTACAGAAGAAATGCAGAAGGAAGAAGAATATCAAAGGAGCAAAAAACATTGCAGGGCGTCATGTTAAAATTACGACAAAAAGTTGTGAATTTTGAATCATTTCCAGGTTGCCACCGTGTTTCTTAAATTTGACAGGAATTTCCATGAACTGCCACAAACTTTAAAAAAATCTGTAATTTAAAAATCAGATAGCTTATCAATGAGTGAAATAAGAATGCATAGTACAATGCCTTATCCTCATGTTTAAATAAACGAATACGCCGTCTGGTATATTTCTTTACCACCCTCTGCTGTTCAATTAGCTGGTGTCCAACAGGTTACTAACGTACACCATTATATTATATAGGAAAGAAGATGTGAATCTCCATGTAACAGGTGTGTTCACCAGTGTGCCACATGAATGCATGAGGGTCGGCAACCATCAATACAAAACTCCGGAGTAATTAAACTTCACAAAAAACAATCAAGCCAATTTGTTAAATACTTCTTATGAAAAAAAATACGACTTGTGCAGGTATATTTACAAATGACTTAATTTAGCGAACCCCAGGCAGCTAAGGCACATACGGGTGTCTCAAAAAAAGAGCACCTTCCTTCAAAGTACACCCTCTCTTTTCACGAGAGAAAAGAGTAAACCATCTAATTTAATTACACATCTGAAAAGTGCATTCGTTAGGTTCCGACACCAAAAAAATCTTCCAAAAGGACACATTGACAAGTTACGGCGATTTAAAATTTGTACCAACTTTACATTTTATCCACAGATTGTTTCTGTTTTAGTCATCTTTCGACAATTAACTTCTCAAGCAATTCTTTTGTTATGGTTCCTTTGCTTCTGTGACAAAGGTCAGTTATGATATTGAAAAGTTTAGTTGCAATTATTAGAAATTCCAGATCTTACCTCATTCTTCTTACTAGTGCTGCTTATGCCCTCCACTGGGCTGACTCTAAGAGGAGGAGGTTACGCTTTTTCCCTCAATGATCAACTTGCGAACCATCGTGTCCATCAGATGCTTGCAAAGGCAACGGTTATTCTGTTCCAAAGTCCCAGACTTGATTCTGCAAAACTTGCCCTAGAGTGAAGGTGTTATACACAGGAACCACCAGCCAAACTGCCCGCAGCAGAACAGAAACTAATTCACAACAGAAACCGCTGCCTCTGCAAGCATCCGACGGCAAGAATGATTAGAAGTCCAATTATTAAAATGAATTAAGAGAAAGTAGGAGAGCGCAAGCTCTGAATCCAAGGTAAGATCATGAAGAGTTGTATTACATCAAATAGTATTGCTGTTTTATGTGTTACTGAGACTTGGTTAAATGATTGCAGGCGGCGGATCCAGGGAGGGGGGGCGCCGCCCCCTCCCGAATTCTGCAAAATCTTGCAAAATAGGCCCATTTGGAAGCTTTGGACAAGTTTCAGCCTTCAGCCCCCCGGTATATTTTTACATTCATTTCCCCCCAAAAATCCTGATCCGCCACTGTTAAATGGACATTGAAGTTTCTATTGATGGGTTATAGTTTATGTAGACTAGATGAGTGCACATGGAGCATGGTGGTGTTTTGTGCTATATAATGCAGTTATGTTTGCAACGCGTAGCCGTAGGCAACACATACAACAGTTTTATCGAAGGTTTGGCATGCGTGTATTAGCAACATGTTGCTGGTTTGCTTGTTCACATGTTGCGGCTCCCGCCTTTCAGGTTTCGCGGTGCTTGCCAGTGTCATTTGCGCAGGCTTGTTTTTGCGTATTCGGCACTCTTGTTGTCATCCGAGTCGGTCGTGTTAACCTTGTGTACAGAAAGATTTAAAATCATAAGTTTTCATCTCCTGTTATGCTGGGAGTGAGAGTTTGCGTAGCTGCGTCGCCCTATACCCATTATACAGTGGATTTTCTTATCATCGCTCCTTGTTCTTTGGACTTTATTATCGTCATTTTTGCTGATAGTTATATGAGTGAGTTGCAGCTGGTACGCGTTTGGGGAGGACTTTCTTCAGCCCCCAGTATGGTTACGGAATAATGGGAAGATGAGAAAGGGATTGAAATTGAAGGAGTTAGTCAGGTCAGTGAGTGCAATAAAACACTTGGAAAATAATGCTATCAAGACCAATCTTACGATTAAGCTAATAACTGATTGATGTGAAAGGAACTTAGTGGTTAGGTATCTAATCGGTCACCAGAAAACAGTTACGGTGGAACGTACAATGTAAACGCAGTTAAAGCGAATTGGGGGAGTAGTAAGATTGGTTTTGGACTGCTCTTTGATAAGCATTATTTCGCTTCTCTGCTGGATATACTGTGTTCAGTTCGAATGAACTGTGTTACGGATCGTCAAGGACTCGGTTGAAGTTGGTACGCATTCCGCGGTACGCCAGGAAACTGTCGTTCGCAATGGGTAGGGTGTGTTTTTAACGTGGTAAGCGACTCAACATCTGGAGTGTCGAACGGTGTGGCATTCATCATCGGATATAAGCCGAATCCGAACTCTTTGCAGAAAAGTACTCAGTCAAGCGGTGGGATTCGACATCTTGTTGGGGATTACGGCGCTAGTGCAACAGGCTTCTTACACAGGAACATACATTTGAGGATCTTGCGGAATATATGGGTTACCTTGACGTGATTCAAGAGGAGCCGAACATGACTTGAATTGGTTTTTGTAACACTAGCCCCAGTAAAATTAATAACGAGTTTTTTCAATGATTTATGCAAGCTGTTTAATCGCAATCGACGCATACGTATTCTATTCTTGATCAGAGAAGATTTCTCAATTTGTATTGATCATGGTGAGCAGTCATGCAGCTTCAAAGCAGACGGACTGGGTAATGTTTATTTTGGTATTTCAGGGTAACAGTATTAGCAATACTATTTTAATGCGTCCCTTTGTTAAGGTGTTGTGATCACTGGATCCAATTCTGGCATTATAAAGTTTGTAGTTTTTGTGTGATTAATTCTTTTGCTTTTGTGCTCTAAATTCTAGAGCAATATAGCCCTTTGGATGCATGAAGGGTTAACGGGGTGTTTCCAAATAGCTTTTTATAGTATCATTTACCAGTTAATTCTTACTTCTACAGGTGAGCTGCCGAGAACGTGTCAGCGGCAATCTTCAACCTTGGTGATCGGCAATCATTATATCAGGCAGTTCTTTGGTTTTCATTCCAGGTTTCACCAATCGTAGTTATCCCTTGGATCGATCAACTTATTTAATGTTATACAGAATGGATTGTCAGTGTCTTGTGTGTGGGTTGTTGACTTTCCCTCCTTTGGCGCTTCAAATGCTTTTACTAATTATTTTAACCCATATGCTATTTTCTTTTTCTTTGTTCTGTAAGCTCCTGGTATGCTGTTTATTCAAAGAAGAATCGAGATGTTCCCGTGTTCATTGTATTTACTAACGTGGATTGTAATTGTCTTTGTATATCTGTTTGGTTATTAGGTTGTTCTTTCTATTTGGGGATTCCATGATTTCCATTCTCTCTTGTTTGTTACTGCCTTAGCCCTATCTCCCACCCCACTCAAAATACATCCGTTCGTGTTCAGTTGTTAATTCATTTGTCCATGTGTTGTGTTTCAATAACCCTGTCGGTTCTCTTTTCAACTTAACTCATTGAAATTGTATCCCTTGTAAGAATTCTTCCTTTGTTTGTTGGTTGGTATGTACGGTACGGAATGATCTTATTATGGTAGGTATGTGGGCATTTATGTTTGTTTGTAAAAATGTATGTGTGGGTTTCTTGAAATGTTTTTTTGGGTTTATTGCTTTTTTATTAATATTTGCATAAAAAATTTAAATTTTTGAATTATTGACAAAATGTTATGTTGGCGCCATGATCCGTATATTTGTGGTTGTATGGGTGTGCGCATTACAATTTTGTTTGTGCGTTAGTGCGGCGTATGATTCAATCTAGTGTTTAATCAGGTGCGCTGGTATAATGACATTTCACTCTTGTATTTGAACTCCTTCGTCCTTCCTACCTAGTTTTGTGTTGTTGCTGCTATTATGTTTTTGTCCACTTATACTGTTCTTTTTAATTCAAGAGGCAATAACTAACACCTTTTTTTTTTTTTTTACAGGATGACGGGAGCAAATATTATTAGTCAGATGTATGTTTATGTGGTTTTTTCGTGGGCACATTTTTGTTCATTTTTTGTTGCTTTTGATTGAATTTTAGGGGTGTCTTAAAATGTGTGTAGGCCAGGTCTCCTTTAAGGTCGTCAACTATAGAAGCCAATTCTAAAAAAAAAAAGCTTTTTTGTGGTTTTTTGCTTTTTTAAATTGTTTGTTGTTGTGTTCTTTTTTTGGTGTTTTATCAAAAAAAAAATCTACCCAAGCCATTACCCTGCCCAGAATTCTGGTAGAGATAGAGACACAGACCATTATACAATAGAATATTGGGCTGTTGTTGGGTGGGACAGCCTACTAATTTATTTTCCTAGGTGTGCAGGGGGTGGAAATTTGGGAAAACTCCATGTCCTACCCAAGGACATTTGATTACCCAGATCACTTCTCCAAACCAATCAATAGTAGGGTGATTGAGTTAAGTACCTTAATCATGTAGTTCAATAGAGTTTTCTCTAAGTGGTGTTTATCTATAAACTAATGGGGAGGAACTGATCAAGAGGACAGGTTGAAGGTGTGATGATGTACAGCGTAATCCCCCCTCCCCTCCACCAACTTTGACAAGGTGTTTATCCTGAAAGGGAGTTGGTTTATAATGAACTACTTGCTATAGGCAAGGTTTGCCTTCTTAACATATTTAATAAAACAACAACATGTTATATGTGTGGTGGGTGTGTGTTAGCACAGAGGTTCGCCAGAGGTTAGTCCAGGCGGCTACAGAACCATGTGACCTTGTTATAACACTATAGAATGTTTCTCAGTGTTTTCTAGACCAGTTTTTCCTGTGAATCTGAATCCGAGGATGCCAGACGAAAAACCTTGAGCATTTTTTGAGATAGGAAACGCTAAAATTCAAAATGACACCAAATAACACTAAAAAAAACTATATGTAATTACTACAAAAGTTGTAATTTTTTGCAGGTCCAGTCAACACACCCCAATTTTGACCAATTAAAATGTGATTCCATTAAAACCACTATTAAGAGATTCAATATGGCCGCCAATACAACCAAATCAATCTGATATTTTATTCTACTTGGAATGGAACATGGTTACATGATATATATACCACATGCTTTAGCAATCAATATATTAATGAAACAATTATGAATAGCTTTTAACAATTTGCTATTCAATCAAAATAAATAAACCATTCAAGATGGCTCCAAAATGGCAAAATTCATTACTACCTAAAGGCAAAAGAGCTGCCTGTTTGTGTAAATCACTATAACTCATTCAGAGCAATTTAAAGATCATAACACTCAAGGTGATTGATATCTGCAAGAGGCATCCAAGAATAGGCCGTTCACATATGGCGCCAATGTTAATCGTAAAGGTCAGTAATTCATTCACGCTGTAGGCTCTAAGATATCTATTTTGTTTACTTTTAGTCCTGGCTATCACTTCCAAAATTCCCCAGTAGGTCTAGCTTTAAGGTCATTGAGTCATTATTCATCAAATTACCAAACACGGGTGCCAATGGACGCCTAAAATCTACCAAAAACAAAAGATACATATATCTCTAGCTATTAGTGATCGGATTTGTCGCAGCTTAGTAAGTGCCATTTCCAGCCTTGGATACCCATCTTGGATGCATCTTACATGTATCGATCTCTGATTACCTAATGATGGTTACATTGATATGAGGACTAACAGGTATATACACAAACATGGCAGTTATCTAGGTTGGGCACAGCTCTCCAATCTATAGCCATCTTAGAGTATCGGAAGCATCTTTGGATCCGCATAATGACGGAAATTTATTTCACATTTTTTAATACGATGTCTTATGCTTTTAATAACTTGCTTGACTGCCAAAACACCAACCCGCATCGATACCAAATTACACCAACCTCAGTCAGAAAGATCTATCATAGACACTTTATGGTATTGGCGGGGCCATATGTTGAATTAATTGATTACGTTGGTTACAGAATCATATGTTGTTGGTACATAATGGATTCGTTTATTACCACACGAGACGGGATTGAAAATAAAACAAACTTTTGCACGTGAACAAGAAAAGATGAAGTTTGGTGTTTTGGTGGCCATTTTGATTTTTTGCGTTTTTACAAAAATGATCAAGGTTGCTCGTCTGGCTCACGGATCGAGAAGCAGCCATAAAAAAAACTGGTCTAGAAACCGTTGAAAAAAACATATATCTAACTTTTCAAACAAGGTTGATTTATACACGGTAGCCAATGATCTATAGCCTGGACTAGGTCTGCCAGAGGTCTGCCTTCTTACAGCCCCTTTAAGGAACTCTCTGTAGGAAGATTGAAAAAGTGTGAACTTTCAAAGGCTCACAACAAACCACCTGAAACTCCACTGAGACTATCCATTGATTATAGGCCTATCAAGTTGTACCATTGCACAGTTAAATAGTTAACTTAAAACACCCTCAGGAAGACATTGGCATACAGCAGTAAAGGTTAATCAAATCTTAATGTGCATGAACCATCGGAAAAGTTGGGAAAAAAAAAAAACATGTCGGAACACCATTATCAGCCTTATCAATAGAACAATCTTCTTTGAAATCTATGTTCATTACTTGACTTTGTAAATAGTCCTCTCCCTTACCTTTGCTTATTTCTTACATTATTTTATTTTAGTGACATGATCATTTCCGTTATTTTTTGTTTTTTTCGGGAAAACGTCGTATTTTTTTGCATCATTTCATGTACGGATATGGAAAATCATACTAGGCAATAGACATGTCTGATTTGCATCACCAAATTATTTATCTTCCCCCCACCCCCCCCCCCACGGTTAATTGAAAATCATATGTTCTTTTAATGATTTGTAAAAATTATTGGGGTTTTCCCTTTTCTCAACTTTGTATATTTTCTTATCACTTATTTTCATTACATAATCATTTGAAAATGGTTAAGTGATTAGAAAAAAATGGCCGCGAATTTATTATGCACTTAAATTAAAAAGAAAATAAGCAATTAAAATGTTATAAATTTGCTCTGACGGAATTGTGTGCTAACACAGATGGCGCCTTTCATAAATTTCAGTATGTTATGATGAGACTAAGTAAAAAATTAAAACAATAATTTTCAAATAAGTTCCTCAAAAGAAGTTTTTTGTGCCAGCCAAGAGTCACAACACTAACATCTGTCACTAAAGTCAAATTTGGAACCAAAAGATTGCTCATTATATTGTGAATGTTGGTCTGATGACGGATTGTGTAGGCTAGTTAATGGTATACATAATACATATATTGTCAGTTGAACTGACATTGGATTGCACAACAGTAGGAGAGTACTGAAAAGACAATAGGTCTATAATTAAGTCAAACAGAACAATCCTGACCAGTGGAAGCCTGGACTTCAAGGTAATGCGCATTAGCTATTAAATCAATGTCTCACTATAAAACCCTAGCAAACATTAGAGATGGGATCTTTTGGTTCCGGTTAATTAGATAAGTGGCCTTAATAAGAGTCATTTGGTCCAATGTAATCATTGTTGACAACCACTTATGTTTAATTGCCTATTGTCAAGTAAGCCTGTCTGGTTTGGTGGCTGGCACTGGTCTGGGTTGGACCAGACTATCTGGGCTCAGCTTGGGGTAGTTGGGTTAGACTTGGCATGATCCTCGTGAGCACCCTGGAACACACCTAGAGTCATACCCAAGTAACTCCCAAGAAGGTAGAGCAAAATTGGAATAAGGAAGTGGAAAAAATTTTTTGATAGTATACGTGTTCCATCAATCTTTCTCTAGCGTGATTTCATTCGGCCAGGCTCAAGCCTTGGGTTCATTGGCTATTGCGTA
>JAMKCH010058227.1:0-121483 GCA_023653785.1 Ophioderma brevispina | reverse complement strand
GTGCAAAGTGATGACCATCATATCGCAGTTGTTGCACACTTTCTATTCGCGTGAAATGCCCAGGGTGGTTATATAGGACATGCCTCCTAAAGCAACAGCCTGAACAGGCGGTGAAGGTTTATCTCAAGCAATTCGGTCAACGACACTTTCTTGCCCAGGAACACAATTTGTTGATGCGCATGCGCAGTATCAATTAAGCTGCTAATGAGAGCGCGTGGCTTTCCAATAGTATTAAAAAACTCCCACGCGAGGACGATCTTCACACGCTTTTCCGCCAAGTCTCTGCGTTGTAACCGCCCAACTTCATGCTTGCTCGTGCATGATTTTATGTAAACAATAACATACAACATCTATTCAAGGTTTTTTTTGTTGATTTTTATTTTTTTTTTTTTTGTTTTGGGTGGTTTTTTGGGTTTTTGTGTAATCTTTTGACTTTTCTGATTCTGAGCATTCACAAAATTAGGGGGAATGTTGCATGGATCTATTTAATAATCATGTTCATCTGATTTATATAGTTTTCAAGCATATTATCATAGTTTAGAAGATTGAGGATGTAAACAAATCATGGTATCTGGTGATTCATTCAAAACTTACTAGATTGCCAGTATGGGAGATAGATGTTGTTGTAGTTTTATGAATGTCAGTGTCCACTGGGTTCAATTGAGTCCGAGTCCAGCAGGTCTTAGTCTGCGGCGAATCCGAGGTCCTGGCACGGGGCCCTGAGGTTCGAGTCCATGGGACCCGAGTCCGAGTCCACCGAGCATGAGTCCAAGTCTGAGTGACTCGGGCTTGCCAATTGGTCGGAAAAGTTCATGCGTTCTAAACTCCAGATCGTAGTGCGTCACGCCCATCGTCATGTGTCCAATCTGCAACCGATTGCGTCAAAATCGTGTTATACAGGCTTAAGAGGAAAACATGTTTCAGACAAACAGATGTTCATGTCACAAAGGAAATGTAAGACTGAAAAACAATACAGTGGGGCTATTACACAGGGCACAGATCCGCCATCTGTATTGTGGTACTTCCAAGATCCAGATGGTTGTGAACGTGCGTTGGACTGTCTGCCCGATGCACCTTTTCATGCCATTACAGCTTGATTGTTGCGACAAATCAAATATATCGCGTAAGTGCGTGCAAGTCAGTGCGTAATGGAATGCGCGTTATTAGCGTGACACTGTGTGATGCAATAGAAACTGCGATTGAACGTGTGTCTATCGCATCCCTTATATTTCGATCTCAAAATTTGAGGGTTGACGTCACTGTGCGTTAGGTTTTGCACCCTAGAAACGCATGCGCTGGCCTTTCCATTGCAAGACGCACTTGAATAAAGGCAGCACAATCGAAATGCTAAAGCGAATGCAGAGCTGCGTCATTAAGTATACTTAACCTTCACTGACTCAAGACCGAACAGAGTATATGCTGTGGGCTGTGGCAGTGTGCATTAACACGACACTCCTATGTATGTATTAAATACACCATGCAAGCCCTGGCCACATTGATCCGCTCGTGTAGATAGCCCCATAAGTGATTGTGAGCATATAGGACCTTTTTGACATAAACACATGTATCTTGGGTATACCTGTATGGTACTACTTCGAACTAGTAAGTAGCCTATTTTACAATCACGACAATACATAATACGTGACACAATCAAAATGCCCATTGCATGCCAAGCCTAGCCCAGCCTTGCTTCAAATACAAATCGCAACTACCTGCTCGGGCTCGTCAATGGGTGACGAGCTAATATACTAGTCCATCTCTGTAACAAACTCACACTACTGCTACGTTCATTTCACTCTTCCCATTGCAACAACTACTTGTGGTCTGCACGAAGAGATGAAGGCAACGGCAAATTTGAAACTAAAATCCTAAAGTATTCAAATTAAGTGCTTTTTTCTCAATTCTTCATCCACATCGTTTTGTTGGATGAGAAAAGTTGCCCAAAATAGCGTTTTCTAGCTATATGCCAAAGGTTTAGAGGTCTGTTTGGTAGATTAAATTGTAATGATATGGCCAAGTGAGTCGATTTTAGCGGATAAGTCGCCATTGGTCTAACGTATATTCGCAACCTCTAAATCCCAACTTCAGTAACGCAACATTAATGACCTTCACCGCCTGAGACCTGAATTCAAATCGGCATCAACATCCGGCACGACTCGAGTGCTAGTCCTTTCAAGACTTAACGGTAGGAGGGGCGCTATTACGCGTATCGTATGGTTTACACTCAGACTTGCCTAAAATCTAGGCCTGGTCACGAATATTTAATCTAAATGACCGTTATTAGAAATTACCTGATTTTGCAGCGGTGTTAATCCACTAACCCCGACGGATTTTGAGTCCAATGATTTATCCTTTATTTATCATGATAATTACTAAGAGTATTGAACTAGGGTTTAAGAGGGGATTTTGTAATGAAACTGGCAAACTGACACACAGGCTACCATAGTAATGCACGTAGCATTCCACACAATTACCGTTGGAAATCCCCCAAGCCAATCGAGCAGGTCGTGTCCTAATCCCCCCTGTTAACTGGCGATCGCTTTGTTTTTTAGAGCATATAATTAAAACACAACGAATGAAACAAAAATATGTCATTTGTAACTTATTTTCAAATTTTAATTATACTTTCATAATCATCAAATTACAGTGTCAGGCAATGACAAAAAAATACCAATTCGAGTCAACACTATGTTTCGGTCATTCAGCACTTTGACGTCACGAGGAGAGCAAAATTGGGCGCTTTTTGATCATGAAGCATGGCGAAAATCCGGCCCGTTTTCTTCTTCGTATTCAAAAAGCAAAAATAAAATGGCCTCTATTTGTTAATTTACATCAAATTGTATTATTTTTTTGGGCATTCTGTGATGTATGTACATATATTTTATGAATGTAAGTCAAACTGAGCTTGACATAAATCTTGACATATTCATTAAAGACAAGATAAATCAATACAGTTTGAAACATTAGGCGTAATATTTTACAATTCTTAGATAGATGGTCTTATATATGTACATGTATAATTGATAAATGTATGTTTCATGTTAACTGATACAGATTTTAAACTACTATATACAAGTATTACAACATATATTATTTTAACACTTCTAAGTACATCTAAATACAGTCATATAATAGAACACCTTAAACTATTACACCCTTAACTACAAATTCTAAATTTAAATACACCCGTCTTTCAGATAACAGACGAGTTGCCCCTATAGTCGCCTTTTATACGACATGTAAGGGGGGACAGCGGGACTATTCTAACCCCCGAACCCGCAGGGGGCCCTTTTAAGTCGCCTTTACGACATGTAAGGGGGGACAGCGGCCTATTCTTAACCCCTCGGCAATTGAGAATAACAAAAGTGTGCCCTGTTTGCCAGAGTTTTTCTCAAGATCATGAAGTACAGTTCACGTTGTGACAAATGCTATGAACGTCACACTTTTTTTTTTTCGATAATCCTCAGCAATCGAGAATATGTGCCCTGTTTGCCGGAGTTTCTCAAGATCATGCAAGTACATTTCACATTTGGTTGACAAATGTCTAAAAAGCCACATCACATGAGGATATGAGTGCTCTTGCCATGAGTAAACAAGGATTTGTTATTTTCACAGCTTGCTGAATAGCTTTGGTCATAACTACAGGTCCAGTCCAATGTTTAACGTCAGCCATATATGTGTATGTAAGACCTTGGTTACGATTATCGGAACTGGCAGCCCTAGATGAAGTGAACTGATTGTGACGATTTCTTGAAGGCGGCATAATAACTGTTAACCGTACTTGAGCCTCGTTTAACATGGGATCATGCTATATAAAAACTGGTTATTATTATTATTACAGCGAGGAGAATGGAATATCTAGAGATTTATTGTTTTTTAAATAAAGTACATTGAATTGAAGGTTATCACACTTACTTTACAGACAGCACATGTGAATATGAGGGCTTTTTATAGGCAGCCCTCTTCTGGATCTTGACCCTTCTGTGTTGGCCATTTTGGCCTTTTTTTCTGCTGCCTTCTGTTGCGATTGAATCTTCTGCTGACCACGTGCCATGATTTATCTTTAGTATCTGTAATATGAACATTTGAAATGATAAGAAGTTTTAATTGATGGGTGAGAAACTTGAGAAATAGCCATCATACAAACCAACTTTCTTCATGGCAGTAGCCACTCGCTACCACTGAGTAGACACAGAATTACTTACCCACTAAACAAATAAATCCAGAGTCAGAGAGTTCAAACCTGGGATATATTCACCGAGGCCTGCACAGTCAAGTAACAGGACAATACAAAAATACTCGGTCCTCGACCGCTTGTGTCGCTGCCGTCGCGGTTAGTGATAGGTCTACCATGACCTTTGACCTTGATAGTTCCTTTGACCTCATCAACAAATGAGGGATCCCATGTTGCACCTATGATTCAAGTTTGGTCCAATTGAACTTCAACTTGTTCAAATGAGGTCAATTTAATTTTCAGCCCTTTTACAACTTGACCTCACATGGCCTTTGACCATTGGTATGTGAACCCTTTGACCTCATTAACAAATGATGGATCCCAATGTTGACCAATGATTCAAGCTTGGTTCCAATTGAACTTCAACTTTCATATGGAGTTCAATTTTTACATTTTCAGCCTATGTTACACCTTGACCTCACGTGACCTTTGACCTTGGCCTGTGACCTTTGACCTCATCAACAAGTGGGGGATGCTATGTTGCAACTGTGACCCCAGTTTGGTTTAACTGCATCAAAGTATGTGGATATTACATGAATGTTTAACCCTTTTTTCCACAACATACATCAACAGACTACAAAACAGACAACTGCAGTGGACAAGTGATCCCATGTGTCTTCCTACCTTAATGCAGGCGACACAAACTAACTCTCATTGGGCTACAGTGGGATTAAAAAGGACTTGGACGGAGATACTCACACCTCACTTAACGCAACAGCTACGCTGCATGTAACGGGCGGCAGTACTTAGACCCAATTAAGCATCGCAAAACGAGGTGTAATTGTTTCCTCTCTGGCTCATGCAGTCCACACGTTTCTGTGTTCTTTCCAACAAATTATTGACAGACAGTAAAATGGTTTATTATTATAAGCACGGTTTTTCACTGCCTGAAGTCCACAGTACTGGGACTAGATGAACGATGGCTTCAAAAATTGCTCAATTTTGTGTAAAATAAATAAAAATTTGTTCCCTAAGTTCTAATCTACTCCCATCGAATGTGGTCTGTTCTATCAACAGACCACAAAGACAATAACTTGATTGTGTTTAAAGGACGTTTAAAACTGTTTTCCAAACACAGCCCGCATGTCATGCCATGGCGTATGCAATAAGAGTACTTGTATGTGCACTCTTGCATGCCTGTACCATTGTACTGCAGACTTTGATATCAACATCCATGATTGACCTCCCATTCAAAAGGTTACATCCAAATATTATTGGTGAAAAAAGCTTCTTGACACGTTTTCCTTTGTCCTCATGTCAACAATCACACGGGAACTTCTAAAACTGTGTGCGCAATTTCCAATTCTCTTTGATTTTCATGATATTATGACTTCAAAAATGTTCTAAGGATGCATTTGGATTCATTGGTATCATGTCTAAATGCTAGATCCTTGGTAAGTTTGACTCAATATTTTATTGTATTTAGGAAGACGGAGGCATGTACCCAGTGACAATCTGGTTCCACACTGGTAAATGGAGAGATGTGGTGCAGTTGGTTTTCACATTTCAATAACCACCTTCCTCTGTTTTCCAGTGGGTTATATCCCACTAACACTAAAACTTGAGAAACAGAATATTAAATGAGTATCATCTTGGCCTATAAAACAAGGGATCAGGATTTTCCTTGACCGATCGTGGACACAACAAGTGGTTTTGTGATGCGAAACTACTTCCTCAGCTGTCCCAAGTCTGTTCGGGAGTTACCGGACTCAAGGCTCGTATTGGACCACTGTTTTCTGATCTGCTTTAATATAAATGATTTACCAGCACCTCCAAAATATAACTGGGGCTCTTTGGCAGACGGTTGCCTAGTTTATTCCTCAGGTAAAACAATAGACCACATTGAATTCTCCCTCACAAGACGTCAGAAAACCTGAAGAAGAATGGCAGTACAAGTGCAGATGTCATTTAAATCACAAATGCTTCATCCGCCACATAACCACTAAAAAGAAGCCCCCAACCAAACCTGATTACTTTTTTTGCGGCCATACTAGACTAGACTATACTACTAGAACCTGGAGAACGAAATAGGGAGGTGAATGAATGGAAGGAACACATATCAGGAACATACTTCAAAAGCCAGCTGTGTATTGGGATTTCTCCAAAGACATATTTGGTTCTGTTTGGTTCTGCCTACTGCCTATAAGACAAATTGGGTAAGACAATCTTGAATATGCCAGCTGTATTTGGGATCCACATCTAAAAAGGATATTAAAGTCTAGAAAAACATCCCAGATGGGCTGCCAGATTTTGTGTCCACAACTTTAAAAGAACAGTAGCAATCACCACCCTCCCCTGTTGCAATCATCATCTTGAATGGAATACTTTTTGAGAACGGAGAAAAAACACAGACTCATGGGATGTTATAATGCTGTTTATAGACAAAACTAAACTGGCTACCTTGAAACTACAAATCATTCCTTAGTACCAGAAGGAACACAACGCAAGCCTGAAAACAAGTTCATCAAGACTGTTACGAGACGTACTCAAGGTCGGAAAGTAACCTCCCCGGTTCATAAAACAAAATTCACATGACCGATTTGGAAGAAGATTGACCGTTGACCAAGATTTAAATTCAAAGTAACGATTTTTAAATACATAAATTAAAATCACGCAATATACACAATCCACAATGCACAAAATTATTTTATACTTCTTACCTCATAAAAATCAAATTAAACACACACCATCTCAGGTTAACTAAAGTTCAAAGTTCACAGTTCCCTGTTTGGGTTCGCACCAGTCTCTCTCCTGTATAATCAGATCCACATAAATGCTTGTGGCGACACAATTCCTTGCGGGTACAGTCAATAGTTCGCGGAAATCGCACAAAGTCCTTGGGGTTGGTCTAGACCGCCAATTAATTTTTATCAACTAACTCGTAGACTGGAGAACCTGGAGTATACTGCAGCTTGATGGTATAAACATCGTCCCTACAGGTACTCAGTGCATTAAGGTGAATGTCACTGTAAAAACCATCCTGCTGATATCTAATGTTTAACCTTTGTTTTTTCCAAAGGTACCAAATTGAGCGCGTTGGACCATTCTAGCAACTTTCTAGAATTATAATAACAACATTGATGTTATAAATCACATGTTTTGAAAGTTCTCCACCTTCTCTTTGAGATGTCTACACTCGCTGAAATCTCTTGTCCAACTGCGAAAGAAGAATAACTCTTTGTCAACACACTTTGTCCTTAGTAGCAAAATTCCCAGGATGAACACACACGCGGAGACAAACTAACATTTTCGTCACTTTCCAGTTCGCTGAAACATGTTTAAAAGGAAGTCCACAATCTTCCACATCCTGCCCTGATATGTTTTGACATATAAATTACACAAGTCCGATTGTCCCTCAACAGTGTGCAATGTTGTGGCTTCCTATAGGTTACAAAGAACCTCTGTCCACTTCTTAGAATGACGATGATAAGATCACTGGATCATAGTGTCCTCTATACCTGGCCGGACGTCTTCTGAATTATCTTTCAGGATTTTCACACCCACTAGTCCATTTAGAACGAGGTCACCAATCAGATAAGTCATGCTTATTGCACAACACATTGCAAGTTTCATATTTTCCAGTTCTCCTCACTCATAATTTATATGATTAAATTTAACATGATTTATTTAATATAATACAGAAAATAAATAATATTCAGGAGTCTGTCACAAGACGTTCATAGATTTTCTTTCTTTCCCCGTGTGGAATATGCTGCCTGAGAGCCTAATTGACTCTTCATTCAATCAACCACTTTAAAAATCAAATTCAGCTTTGTCCTTCATCTCAGCACAGAGTGCACAGAGTGATGAAGTAGATTGGTATTCCAGCCTATCTGCCATTTTTATTAGCTTTTTACACCCCTGTTAAATTTAATTAGTGTTGGCGTTATGTAGCATACTCATTAAAGCTACCCTGCCAATGAAACCAAAGCAGAATATTTTAACATTTTATTGCCCCTGGTCTATACAAATGTACAGAGTTTTGTTTCAGAACCAGGGGCATTTTGCCTTTTACTCATGCATGTACTAGCAGGGGTAAATTTGCCCCTTGCCCCTGCTTATTTCAAGCCTTGATGTTGTGGCATGGTGGCAGAATACTAAATTCATCCCCTTTATTCTGTATGCGGGGCATATTATTAGATACCTTGGCTATCATCTTTCAGTTTCATGTTTATTGCATACAACAGATTATTGTTTACTTCATGAGTTATAATCGCCGTCATAATTTCTGAAACAAATGAAATGGCACGCGCGCATCTGTTGAATTGCGTATTGGATTCCCGTTGTCAAGCGTTCGTCACACACTTCCGGGTTTACGCGTGCATGGCCAGAATTTTGTTTCAGAATTACTGCATCAGTGCATGACTGACGAAGAGTTAGCTCGAACACGTCGTAGCCCGGGCAAAGCCCGGGGCTACGAATTAGAGTACATAGGATATCGCGGGGGTTTTCCGACGGAAAAACCTGTCGGGAAAAAAGTTTTAAAATACTTCACTTACCGACCTCCTATTTGGTATATTCCGACTCCCTGGGTGTTATTATCACGAATAAATAATTATAGGACCAAAAAAAGCAATTCTGAGGTATTATGAAAACATGTTTCTGCAAGTTTTCGATGTGGAATTTTAGTAATGGCAAATTTTAGTATACTTAAAGACTTTAGTGCCTTCAATTTTCTTTCATTTTGCACCAGTTATTGACACCAAACATCCTCGTAAGTACACTGACATGAACTGCACATCCGTTAGAAATAAGAATCAGTGACATTACATTAGGTATGGATTTGTAAGTCAAGGTGAGTAAATGTCAGTTTTAAAATTCGTGATGGACCCTGCAATAGCTATATACTTCATTCTCTGACCTATAATCGTATTCATTAATTCTGGGACACGAACGACCAAAACACCGCGTATGTGCGTATCCTTACCTCGGAATCGCATGTTCCAATGCCCTTGACAACGGCAATATAGCGCGTTTAATGCAGGGCGCAGTCGGGCGTAGTCGTGCGTAAGTTGAATGCATGAACGCTTGTATCAAGGTCTCTGTGCGTACGCCGTGTCCCAGAATTAAAGAATTCGATTATAGTACACGACCACCCAATATGGAGTGTCTAGTCAGAGCAACCTCGGACTAACGAAGAGTATGACTAAAAATTTATGACTTGTTCAACGACTGAGTCTGAGACTAAGTGATTGCAGAGAGTCTGAGACTGAGTGAAAAAAAATGACTGGTTAGTGAGCCACCAATAGCCTGCATTATGACGTGATACACAAGAACTATTGAAAATACATGGCAGCAGCAGGCACACTGACTGACACTGGGATGCTTGCAGATGTAGCATGCACATGCATGCCATTTGTTCTGTTATTTTGTACCAAACGCAACGCACAAATGTAATGATAGATAAGCCATAGAACGATAGTAGTTGATTAGAATACAGCAGCGGTGGCCCCATTAGATTCTACGCCGATCGTAAAGGTTTAAAAATATAAAATACAAATATGTACCAAAATATAACAAAATTTCTTCTCCTGTGGTTTTCTCAAACCCAATTTCACAACCTTCCGTGTGCTCTGCGAAACGGAAAGAGAATCGGGTGATAGTGTAACTGTCAACACTAAGAACTGTACGATACATAGGAAGAACGTTGCGTCCTCGAAGAAAAACTGCAGGCGTTGTGAATGAGGCTATCCATGACTATTGCACAGGGGTGCCGGATGCAACAAAGTCAAGTTAGCGGGAACCTGTGTGTTGAGTTATCGGGGTTCTACTCAGCTGACAGACCCGCTGAAAAGTGAGCATAGGCCTACTCATTTTAAAAATTCTCGCTGTTCTATCACCTCGGATCGCTTACTATCTCGACGTCAAACATCCTGATGGAGGTCATCAGCATTTTAATTAAAGAGACATGAGAGATTCTCAGAGGAGAAGCGCCTCATTTTTAATCGAAAACCATGTTTTTGCATATTTGGAATGCTTACCCATGTATTAGATGCTTGATTAGATCACACCTGAGTGAATAGCTGAATACGCTGTCTTTCGAGGTAATAAGATGATGATTTAGTAATTCTGTGTGCACGACAGAAATTCAAAGATTGGTTTCCGATAGGGACGATTAGGAAGCAGGCAGTGCCAAAACAAGAGTTTGCGGTTTTCTTTCCGGGGGGGGGACTCGTATATGAAAGTGACGTAGCCTACCTGCTCCTACGACCTTGATATCAAGAAGCTATCGTGGACAGAATTCTTGCAAAAAAGGGGGTCATGTACAGTGAAGAGGAGAATAATTAAAATGGGGGTATTCGGTATGTCAGCCTTCCAGATAAGCGAGGGCTGAGTGATCCAAAAGTGATAGTTTTGTAAAACACTTTGATGGTTATAAAATAATCCTTAATGATGTATAGGCCGGGTTTTGAGCAAAAAAGGGGTCATTCAGTGTCAGATCCATAAAATCTTGGGCCTTCCCTCGCATTGGGTTTGAGGACTTTAAAAAGGGGGTCTTGGGTGACAGATGGTAACTACAAAAAAAAAGTGGGGTCAATATCGACATGAGCATGACCGCGTGCTAATCATAGTGAGTGCCCCGGTTTTCTTTCGGGCTGTTTTGCAGGCCGTACGCGGGGGTGGGGGGTGCGGCGGGGGGTGCGGTCGCACCCACCAAATTCCACTTTTTTTTTTAAAAAAGGCCACTTTTGCTGAATTTTTTGATAAAAAGGTCCATATTTAGATCAATTTGACATACGTTCCACTTTTTGTGATAAATGTTCACAGTCCCAAAGGGCGTTTTTAGGGGGGTTAGAGCCATTTTAGCAAAAGGTCACGTCCACTTTTTCGGAAAAAGTCCACTTTTTCGAAGTCCCGCACACCACCAAAATAAATCCTGCGTACTGCCCCTTTTTTGTTAAATAACCTTTAAAAACGTCTCGGTAGGAGGTCCGACAACCGATCAAGTTCCATTTGAGAGAATTTGTATCCTCAAAAAAATCTCCTGTCATTTTAAAAGATTGCCCACTAACAATTTGATTGGCATCAAGAGTTCTAAATTGCGCGAGACGGCTGGTCTAGACTTTGAATATAGCCAATGTCTTCTCTAATATTATTCCCGTTATGGAAGTTCAGCTCGAATTAATTACTCGGTCGACAATGTTTGGTACTGTTTAATTAATATGCCCATTTTTAATCATCTATCGCATCTTCCAAAATCGGCTACAATCGACTCTGGGGAATTTTTTTTACGAGCAAGTAAAGATTGTACTTTTTTGTTACTTAGCGGAATAGAATTCTAACAACAAGCTGGGTAACGGTGACGCGTATAGCGCAACAGAAATGCGACAGCTTGAAATGCTACTACGCGGGCGTCAAACTTGACGCGTTTTCTTGCGTTTTGTGGGCATTTGGCGCAGTTAATTTCATATGACTGATATTAATACACTGTGATTTGTATTAAAGTGAAAGGATGGGCATCAATTGAATTCGCGCACAATTATAAAATAAAGGGCAAAATGTACATGCGGACGTTGTGTGTGCACGTCGGGTGCACGTGTGTCTAAAATAATCAAAATGGGGTGCCAGTTATAAGTTTTAACGTTAACTTGGGAAAGAAAATGAACAATCAGTTTCAGTGTTATACGTTTAGTATTGGTGGAACTGATAATAATATGGATTCAAAAAACATAATTTTTATTAAAAACGGACAGTCGACGTCGATATTAAAGCGGCTTGGTAGATAGAGTGTTGGGATTTACCCATATGAAATATCTTTCAAACGGAATACAATTTTCAGGGTTGCAAAAGTGCGGGGGAGGGAAACACCGTTGAGCATGTTGAGGGGCCAATAATGGAAAGAATTGGGAAAATATTCCACGTGCATAAAGAGATGCTTAAAACGATTCATACCAGGAAAGGTTATCAGCTGGTTATGGATCAACCAAACACTGTTTTTAAGAAAAGGGAAAAATCGATGAAGTCCTCATAATGAAGTCCTATAGACGCAACAAGTTTCGCTGGGGGGGTGTAAAAACACTGTTGATTACGTTAGTAAAAACCTAAAGAAAATGGTCGTTCAGGAGATAAAATTATCAATAGTAGAGTTTTGTAGAGAAATCTGATCTATGCAGAAACAGACACTACGATCCACGAAGCGATTTTATGGAAATTTTGTTATAATCTACACCTTTACAGTTATAGGATGCAAAAAACATTGTGATTTTTTTTTGTAGTGCATAAGATACAAATTGCCTGTATAGCACAAAAATCTTCCCGCTTATAACGAAGGGAAATCCTTTGATTCCCACCAACTTATTAAATATTGGAAGAATAGGGTAGCCTTCTAACGAAATTTGTTGGATTATACAGGGTGAGTTCAAACGAGATTGACACTCGGTTTGTTTAATTTTTCAACAAGACAGTGAAAAATTCTACCGAAAAATATTGGCTTCACATACAAAACAAGGATTATTTCATAGAGAAATTTTTAATTTGATTTGTGAACTTGCATTGAGACGTATGCTAACTTAAAAGCTAAGTTACCATTTCATGTCCACGGATCACTGTTGTGAAAATAACAATGAAGCGCTTGGATGAGTGATAAGTAACCACCATGACATTGTTGCTTGCGTTGATATCTGGGTAAACCTTAAAATATCAAGAAAAAATGCAAAATGTCATTATTCTGAATTCAAAAACAAATTATGGAATCTTACCCCAAACTGTAAGCATATTAATGAATGTTTTCAGCCAACTTCAAAACGGTTGAAATATCGACGCAAACAACTTTATAGGATGGGGTTTTGGGGTAAAGCCATTTATATCAAGATGAAAAGTTTGTAGGCTTTAAATAGGGTCATCCCCTTTAAGCTCAAACCTTGCCCTGCAGAAGACTGAATATAACTTTGTGCAACCCTAAAAGTTTATGAACTAATGGTTTAAGATTCGCTCCATCAAACGGATAGCGAGTGAAATCTCCAAAAAAGAGAGCTTCTGAATGATCGTATAATTTAATCCTGGTCAAATCTCCATCGTTCACCCCCTCCAACATAAGTTAAGGAGCAGTTTAACAGCTAATATTTGTAAAACAGGTTCGGCCTCTATCTGAAATAAGTCGGGCCTGACTATTACACATTGGGTATTTGATACATTTTGGAATTAACGATGGCGAGCCAGATATAAAAGCGAGGGGGGGGGGGGGCGTCGGTTCACTTGAAAAAGGGCCGAAATGTCAACTTCGTGTTTTTTGATTTTTAATAAAAAAATGTCCAGACTAGAGACCAAAAATACAATAAATTCATTGGTGAGGAAATGTTCAAAAAAAGTCACAAAAAGTGTGCTGTGGGGGGGGGGTTATATGGTCCACTTTAATATTAAGGTCAAAATTTAAAAAAAAGACACTTGGGAAGGTAAGGTTTCGAAGTTGCGACCCCCCTCTTCCCCCAAATAAATCTGTGCATAACGGTCCTGTAACGATTAACAATGGATCTACACCCAAGAAGGTCTTCATTAATACTCCTTTGCTAGTGGAAATGGGTAAATGCTTGCATCATGCATGCATCGCCCAAGTCGACAGTTAAGTTACATATAGAATGCCCATAGACCAATTTCGATTTTCGATGGTGATGCGCCACCATTTCGATAAGCTATTTTTTAATATGCATAAACGCATTCTGACGCTAGCGATAGGTGGCCTACATAAACCCCAGAAGCACTATTATGTCTGTATTCGTATAGAAAAAAATGTTTGTCCAAACTCTTCCCCAAATAGCGTGTATTTCTCTTGAAGTTACCGCTTTCGGGTTTATTGGAAATCATAAAAATGTGATATTATGTTACGCCAAAATTGTGAAAAGTCTGTTGAAACTTTTTCTCGTATAGGCTATATTGTTCACAACCGATTTAGATCAACAAAATTTAACGAAAAACCAATCTGAGTTTTAACTAAATATCTACTTGAACTACTCATTCTGCAACGACAAAAATGTCAACAAACCACATTTTGGGTACTGGTGTCTTAAGATATTCATGAGTTAGACTCCGAGGAAAGACTCTTTTCGGAATAAAGTGTACATCTTGTAATCCTTTTCGCTTATAGAAGGATTTTCATGTTAGGCTAATTCCATGATGTCTTTACATGAAGAATGAACCAAAATTTGGGTTATTTGTGCAGACAAAATGTGACAAACATTGTGAAATCCATAATTAGATAAACAAGATTTACGAAACAGACAAATGCAGCATATAAGCAGGATTATACTGAATTAGTACAGGTTTGCTCGGAAAATTTTCATAGATATTTTTGTTTGTAAATAGCCTTTCTTCCAGCAAAGGGACGCATGAATTGACGTCATTGGAATAGGTCTTGAATGGAATGGACTTTTGTTGATGAATAGGGGGGTAATAAACTGCGATAACTAATACACAAACATGTTCGACAAATCTTGTTAGGGGATAACTTTTGTTTGTCTTGTCTTGTTGGCTTTTTAAAATATCATGGGTGTTCGATTTATGTGTATCTTGTTCTCCACGGGGGGGAGATGAGACCTGGCACCTGCATACACTTACCATCAGTAGTGGGAAACGAAACTTGCAGTTTGATAATAGAAGCGATAATGCACATTGGAAGGCCATTTCAAATACGGTGCTATAATATTGACCACTAAAACGAAAGTTTTGTGTGTATTCTTCGCAACGACGTGGATTTGGAACGATGAAAGTCAGGACACAAAATGAGAAAAAATACGGCCGTTCATCTGCATATCAAAATTTATACTACTTCCGGTTAACTAAGGGGGGTCCAAGAGGCGATCGGAACAAGCATCTTTAACCGCTAAATGTCATCTGCTACCCCTAGAAACCTTGTTCATATGGCCAGCACACAAGAAAAAAGAAAAAGCACACAAAATATGCCAGATTGTTTGTGCACAAAGTAACACACACACAAACCTAATACACACACCAAAAACTTGCCTATATAAAGCAAATTATGATTGTGAATGCATTTTATTGCTATACGAAAGCCGCCGCGTATAAATTCAGGCAGATAAAAGTAACTTGACGCAATGTACTTAAGCCGCAGCAAACGCAACATGTTTGCGGCCCGCGTATAGCGTTTCAAGCCGTCGCATTTCCGTTGCGTTGTACGCGTCACCGTTTACTGGACTTGTTTTGAGAATTTGTTGCCGATAATTTAAAAAAAAAAGTGCAATCTTTATTGCTCGTAGAAAAATTTTCACCAAGCCGATTTTGGCCGATTTTAGATATGTGTAGACAATTAAAAAAATGCATCCGACAGTACAAAATTGTTCGACCGAGGAATTAAGTCCTCTTATCAACTCCACGACTGAACGAGATAATGTAACAAGTAGGCTTAAAGGGCCGGACTCAGAGATTCCCGATGAGGGCGCCTCAATTTTCAAACAAAAATTTGTTGTTTGCATGTACATAATGCTTGTATATATAACTAATCACTTTGTGAAATAGCTAAGTCAAAACGAAGTCCTTCATATAGAAAATCACCTTACTTGTTTAAAAATTCCGGATCCGGATTTGTTATACAGTATCCTATGGCATGTTATATACACATAATGTTTACTGCATTCAAAAACGGAAAAATCGATTCGTTAAATTTGGAATTGAGCAATTCTAGTGGACTACTTTAGTTCTAGTTGACTAGTTTAATTAATATATTAAAAAATTATATTCTGAATCTTTCTGATGTTCAGGACTTCAATTGAATTGTTCAATCAGCACTTGTGTTAGAATGTGATTTGGTGTTATATCGTGCTACAAACTGGACAAGCAGTCCATTAAAATTTAACCCTAACTGCTTTGGGTTTTAGCCTACTCCAGAGAGGAAGGGGAAGGGTAAAGGGGTAGACGCTAAGAAACTGAAAACGGGGCGGGATCGAACCCGGGCCTCCGACCCACCACTCCATATTAGCCCTGGAGCTAGCACACATTGTAAACATCTCAAGTACCCCCCCCCAAAAAGGTTGAGTGATTAAATATGTTAACAGACTGACAGGAACCTGAAACGTGATTCTAAGTGCCGCAAGTGGTGCCTTAAGGAGAGGGGGCCAAAACACAGTTTGTACGGGGTCAAATTTGTAAATTGATTCCATATGTTGAAAAGCAAACCATTATGGGTCTAAACATAAGGATTCAGAAAAGGGATGTTTGTATATGTACAGCCTAAAGTTCAGAGTTATAGGCTAAGAAACAACAAAAATCAATAATAAGGGTCAAATTTTCAGTGTACAGGGGTCAATTTTAAAGTTGCTCCGATTTGGATTAAAACATGGTGCAAAATTATTGGTGGAGTTTATAGGATTAAAATAAGGAATAGTCCGGATGTCTTAAATGCGAGTTTCCGATGTAGGGCACAGAAGGTCACACGTCCATGCATTCAATGGGGCTTGATCTGTACCCCCTACTTTCTTAAACGAAACCATTTTGAGTAAGATGGCAGGTTTGCGACACGAATCTGACGTTTGATTCAATTCAAATTGCCAGATTTCTAATTATCAAAGGGGTATTATTGAAAATGCAGAATGAGAATTTTCTCATGTTAAACATCGGTCGTTATTGGACTGAAGGAAAATAATGTCTTGTATCTACTCAATAAAATTATGCGTAATCGGGTTGCATTCAATTTTATTGAATAATTTCAATGAGTAATCTTTTAAGTTCCCATTACTGTATTTAATTGAGATGGCTTGAAAATGTGAAGGGAAATTGTTCTTAAATGTACTCAGACCCATATTACTTTATTGCCTGTTTAGTAAACAGTAAATTATCAAGTAGTGAAATTATTAATCACACTAAGTTGCTGGAACTCAATAATATCGTATGTGGAAAAATATAGGAAAGAAAAGAGGAAAAACGGAAAAAGATTTTGATGGTCTTTGTTTTACATTGCATTTTGATCTTAAACCTCGTATACCTACGGGGTGGTGGTTAGCACCACCTTCAGGTTTTCCCCGGGCTAGCTAAAGCCCCCATTTTTGGTGCAGATTATTAATGGAAATTGTCAAATTGGACATATTTCGCTCCTGTCCCAAAACAAACATCCACAGGGGTATAGGAAGATAAAGGTGTTTTTTTTTTTTTTTTTTTTTATCCCAAAGAAAATAGGTTAGGAATATCACATTTCATGAAGGGAAATGCACTAGTTTTATATGAGATCATTTTAGTCTATAATAAGGTGTTTGGGGTCGCTAACATTGCGAAATATCCATTTCAACCCTATATTCAGTATTCGTCTTTCCTCAAAATATGACGTCATAGTGACGTCATAATGGGGATGTTGGTACTTATTTTGGTACAAAGGAAAATAAGAAAACGCTAGGCTATCATTGTACCAAATTTACAGAATTCGGATGTTCAGTAACGGAAATCAACAGGGGGTGGTAACCGCCCTCCCCTTCCGGGCGTTTTGTTTACAAAAAAGGCTTCGGGGAGGACGGGGTTAATTTGGCTGTAAATTAAATGTAAGTAACTTTTAAACAGGTTAAGCCTATATACTATGAACTAGGCATCAAACCTGGGACCTCTGATATGAACCCATAAATACCTAATACCACGATACTATGCTACCATAAAAGGGAATGTATAATAACAATTTGAATGTATGTTATATACATTTATTTCCTTTCAAAGTAATATTTTGTAAATTAAACTGGGCAAATCATACAAAATGAAAGGGTTCAACAAGAGGTTTTTGAACTATTCTATAAAAAAATTAAAGTGAAACTAGGCTAGACATTAGTGATCTTTATGTATTATCTGGGGTTAACAAAGTATCTTGTTGTTATACTTTGGATTACCAACTTAGTGATTTGATTGTTCTTATACAACTTCAAAAACTCTTTGCCGTGCTAATCGCCGGATCGTCGCTTAGACAGTCAAGACATTCTTACAATCTACGTCTGTAAAGAACACATGCAGCTAAAATGAATATTTTTTTTATACCCACTATAACATGCATCTTGTATTACGAAATTAAACGTGCGCTCACAGTAAAAAAAGGATCAGAAAAAAGACAATACTTGACAGTAATAAAATATAGCTAAAATACTTTTTGTTCAAATTTCGAGGCTATTACGACTAAATTTATCAGGAGGCTCGTATTTGAACTCTGAATTATATCAACATTGTTATACACTATTATGTGGATTCTCAATTCTAAGTTATTTACAGGACAAATACTGTAAAGATCTTAGGGAAAAATACTGGCAGCAAATTCTGCCAACAAAATCCCATAAACCACAGCTTTATAGTTTCCATCAAATTCACTTTATATTTTACAGTTAATGCCATTGTTTACCATTAAACTGAATTTACAGAATTTTAGTTGACATTTGTGGATAGGGCCTACTAAGTTGAGATGTTCGTCGTGCTTTTTTATTCTCTACACATTAACAATCTCTGTAATAACTCGCCAAATCTATATTTTTTTCAGTGTTTTTGATTGAATCAGTTTTTACAGTATACGTAATTTTACAGAATATTCGGCAGACTTGTGTCAGTAAATACTGGAAAAATTTAAATATTTTGATGTGGCAAAGTATTCTCAGATAACAGCTACACAACATGTACTAATATTAAACTTCGACCAGATTCTATAGCCCCCCCCCGTGTGCTAAAGCGAGGAGAGAATCTTGCAGTATCCCATTGATCGATTGCTCACTTAATAAGCAGCCTTGCGGTGGTTTTCAGAAACAGCAAACAGACGGAATGCAGATTGTTGTTTGGAAACTTAATTTGGGTTTGGGATATGATTACCCAAAAGGGAAATCGTATCTATCTAAAAATTGGAATCGTATTTTTGCTCAATATGGTATATGAAAAGAGCGTGTGATATAGTATCAAATATGCAAAAAATCAATTCGCCAAAATGGTTCGATGGCCTGTTTGGAAAACTCATGAAGATATGAACAGGCATGGCAAGCACGAGGGAGTCGATGGCCGGCCAGCGATTTCGTGCCCATATGAGTGTGGTGCGATGACGTAATCGATCTTTTTGGACTTAGTACATTTTCTAGCCTCAGTCATTGAGTTTCCTTAGTGTCTGGTGATGTTAGGGTAGCTAATTAGAAATTCAAATGGCAAAGATGGCACTATACTAGTACTACATGGCCTAATTATTTCACGAGGATTGGCTTCAGGTTTGTGGGGTACCATGCTAGTTCCAGGGGTTCTGAAACGGTAACGGGACCAATTTTCCGTGAAAATATACCCCGCACGGGACCAAATTTGCCATAAATTATTCTCACTATTATAGCGGGGCTGCTTTTCATGTACATAAGGGCGCGGTCATTATTTACGCAGGGGGAATAGGATTGAGGGGGAACCCGAAAAACTTTTGTAAGGAGAGAGGGGGGAACGTGAAATTTTTCATCACGAGAGAGAGGGAAACAGAACTTTAAATGGGGGGGTGGAAATCCGCCTGTTCAAGGGGGAGTGTGAAATTTTTGAACGGAAGCGAGGGGGGAACGCGACAATTTTTGACGAAAAAAGGTGAAATCCTCCATTCACACTGCATAAATAATGACCGCTCCCTAAATAAACAATGCTTTATATCAATAATCCAGTCCACAATAAATTTGTACCCTTAGGCGGTATAAAACTTCATAATTGTGAATTTGGAGCAAGGGGCAACGACCAAAATCAAGGACCCCCTTACCGGGAGTTTCTAACAACCCAAACAGGGGCAACAAGATCAAGCCCATTGAATGCAAAGGACGTTGACCTACTGTGGACCCTATATTGGAACCTGAGCATTTCGCAGTCAAAAATATTCCCGGTTTTAACCTATTAACTCACAATGAATTTGCACTTTTTTATTCAAAAATCAGAAGCAAACTTTAAATTTGGACCCCTGTAAAACTCAGAAATTGAAATTGATTTTTGCTGTGTAGCATATCTCTTTCTAACCTTAGGCTTAGAACTTACCAATCACCCCTCAGTATACAGCATAAACCAGTTATCATAGTTTTGTTTCCAGCCTAAAGTAACAGTCAGAGGTTTCTCATTCAATCTATCCAAAGCAACATTTGAAGATGGCTTTGAAGAAATAAAAAAGCATGTTCAGAAGAATATCCTCTGGTAACATTTTTGAAGAACTACAATTGATGTTTTTTTTGTACTTGGTTGAATGTCGATTCCATATATATCACCACTCTTGCAAACAATTGCTTAGTTTTCTGTCTTTTTTGTATCAAGTGTCTTCTCTGATAGCTTTTTGTGTTCAGAAATTCTTTAAATCACCTTTGTGTCAGCCAAATAGTATGGCCATATTGTGATGTGGTGTATGTCTTCCAGCTTTAAAACACCTTCTGATGTCACTGCAAATAAAAAGAGTAATTCTAAATGGCATCTGATGATGGGTTTTTATGCCAACATAGGTGTCCTTCACCAATCAAGATTAGTGTAATCCAATGTTGAACTATCTTCCAAACAGACCATTCTCAGAGTATGGGCCCCAGGAGCATCAGATTCATTGCTGTCAGACTCATCATTGTCAGAATTTTCACTGCTGAAGTAGCCTTTCTGAAAGTGCAACATGGGACTTGTTTCTCACCATGGGAGTAGTTGTGCTGAAGCACTGAGCAGAACAGTTAATTCTGACATTAATTTGCCATCACACCCCAGGTGTTGATGCACATAATGGAGCCCATTTGTCCCATGGATTGTGTAATAATGATCTTTCTATCTCTTTCTGATCAACATAGAAGAACGCCTTTCCTGACAATGTTGCACTTGGACTGATTTTCGCAAAGTGAGAGGCATGTTTTAGCCAAATCAAAAAGCTCTTGGGCATTTCTGATAGCCATATCCGTATTGCTATCACTGTCCTTCTTGCTGCTTTTCTTCACAAACCCAGCACTTGGTCAACTTCCACCAAACCCATGTCCACTGGCCCACTGTATTTTGGCTATGTGGTTGACTTTACATGCAGTGTTCACTATTACTAATAATACCGAACTACTGCTTGCTTTTATATTGCTCAGCACATCTGTCTGTACCCGCTGATGCAATGTGTTATCTGGCATCCCAGTGCTAATAATTCAGGCATTGATGTTTGATAGATAGGGTCCCCAAGTTGATAATTCATGGGTCAAATCATCAGAAATTATCAGCCCGTTGTTTTTCTTTAACATTCAAATCCAATTGTGCTGATGGAGTGGTTGATGGTGAGTTTGCAGAAGTTGAGGGTTCAGATTTTTGACGATCACTTTCAGTGTTGGCTTGTGTGTATCACGCAAGAATGGATTGTACGTTGATTTTTGCCCCACGAAGGTACTCTTCTTGAATTACAGTGTATAGTTTCGGAAAAATCCATTATCCAGGGCTACAAGTGTTGGAGATAAATTCCTGGAGATAGATTGTTCCACTGGATTCGCTGCCACTTTGCGTGTGAACAAGTGTAATGAGGGAAATCCATTCAATGTTTGGGCAGGTGGTTACTAATTCTGGCTGGAGCTGTTGATATTTTTACCAATTCTAATGTTTGGTACTTTCCCTTTATAGTGGCTGACCCGATCCCGCTGGTCCTGTTGCCGTGTTCTTTGGGCTGTTTGCTCCTTACCCTAATTACTTAAAAATAGGGGGGGGAGAGGGGAGGGGGATAAGGGATTAGCAGCGATATGCGAGAGAATCGAAAATGGGAAATGCATTTGTTTCAACTTATAACTTAGGGATAATGTGTACAATTCCATATAACTGTTTTAAATGTAGAAACAAACCACCAAATAGTGAAAAAAATGAGTATTGAGGAAATTTGTCATACCGTCTACAGAAAGACAAATGACCCAGACAGATGGAGCTTAACCCCCCCCCCCCCCCCAACTTGGCAACAAAGGACCCTAAGAAGACTACATTCTAAATAAGTTTACTTTAGGCCAGCTGTAACATTGATTATTCTGTTATAATATATATTTTTAAAACAAGATGAATCGGTGCAATTATTAATGATAAAAAAATTATGTAGAATATTTTTAACAAATAAATTATGTCGATAAAAAAGTTAAAATTACACAATTCTAAATAAGAATGAAGATAAACGAGGATTTTGTTGTTTTGGGCCATCTTAGATAGTGGTCCTATGGTGGGCAGCCAATATTTTATCTTGGTGGATACCGGCTCAGTTTGTGGGGAACCCATGCTCGTTCAGGGGTTCTGAAACGTAACGGGACCCATTTTTCCGTGAAAATATACCCCGCCGGGACCAATTTGCCATAAAATTATATCCCATTTAGTGGGGGCTGTTTTCCTTTACCTAAGGAGCGGTCATTATTTTCCGCCAGGGGGAATGGAGGATTGAGGGGGGACCCGAAAATGTTTGTAAGAACGAGGGGGGAACTTGAAATTTTTCATCAACGAGAGAGAGGGGAACATGAACTTTTAAATGGGGAAATTCATGCATGATCAAGGGGGGAGTGTGAAATTTTGAACGGAAGCGAGGGGGGACGCGAAAATTTTTGCCGAAAAAGTTGACCATCCCAATTCCCCCTGGCATAAATAATCCGCTCCCTAAATAAACAAGAGCGTTATATCAAGAATCCATTCCCACTCATTTGAATACCCTTAGCGGTAATAAAACCCTCATAATGTGACTTGAGCACGGGTGCCCGACCAAAATCCAAGGACCCCCTTCCCGGGTTCTAACAAACAAACTAGGGGCAAACAAGATCAAGCCCCATTGAATGCAACGGACGTTGAAACCTTCTGTGCCCCCTATATTGGAACCTGAGCATTTCAGACAGTCAAAACATTCCCTGTTTTAATCCTATTACTCCACCAATAATTTGCACCATTTTTTATTCAATCAGAGCAACTTTAAATTGACCCCTTACCACTCAGAAATTGAAATTGATTTTTTTGCTGTTTTTTATCCTATTACAAACGATACCTTATGGTAGACACATCCCCGTGGTGTCTTTTCAACATGATTGGACCAGTTTTAAAAATTTGACCCCTGTACAATCTTTGCCTTGGTCCCCTCTTTTTAATGAATCACGTTTCAGGGTTCCTGTGGGCAGGCTGTCACATATTTAATCATCTAAACGTTTGTACTTGATATGGCTGCAGCTCCGGGTTATCATCCGGACCCAAAGGGTGCAGGGCACTCAACTTTGTTAGCTTTTTTCAGATAGAGTATGCCGGCCCCTATTATTTTACCAATCAAACTTGGGGGCTTGGGAACTGCATTTGGTCTCTTAACTTCCTTATAGAAGTGAAATTTGGAGAAAATTTGCAGGATTCGAAACTAATTTAGTTTGTCATCGTATTTTATTTCAGATGTTTTTATAAAGGTTTGAACAACAATTGGACCAAGGTCATTTAGAGTAATTAAACTAGGGAAAACTTTGTACTGACACATGATCTTGTTCTGTTGAGCATGTTTGGTGATCACATGAACTTATTTGCAGAAATTGTATATTTTGACCAAATGGGGTCAAAGTCACAGGTCCATTAGCGGTCAAAAGGGCACTGGTCACAAGAGGTCATCTGGGTAATACCGTAAGAGCCATGGGACAGTGTAATTTAGTTGTCAAAGCATTTTTATTTGTAGAAGTGTTTTATTATTATAGATTCACCAAATTGGGTCAAAGGTCATATAGGGTCATTAGAGGTCATTCTGTGTAGCACTCCATATAAGACTTGTTCAGTGTTTCTTTGACTAGGCGTGAAGTATTGGCAAATGCACACTGAACAGTCAACATATACATTCCGACTCACTGCAAGCTCTGCAATGCAGCAAGCTTGGCAAAATGGGGTCAAGGTCAAGTAAGTGTTTTGTGCAGGTGCATCAAAAAAGATAAGACTTTCCAATACTTTATTTCATCTCATTTGCTTGTTCAATCGATTAGATAACTCCAGTTACTGCGAACACAAAAATCGAGTTTGTTCCACTTTCTGCATGTTGAGTGAAAAACGGGATTGGAAACGGACAGGTGTGAAAAATTAGTTAAAAATAAAAGATTCATCAGGTTGTTAAGTTATACATGATAGATTTTTATGTTGGCCAAAAACTATTTGTAGTAACAGGGAGGAGGGCACCTACTTACTCAGCAACGTATTATAATCCACTTTTAAGTACTGGAACAAGTCTAACGGGAAAATCCAACAATCGCCCGGATTCGTCGCTTAGACAGTCAAGAAATCGTACAATTTACGTCTGGTAAAGAACACATGCAGCTAAAATGCATATTTTGTTTATACCACTACTAACAGGCATCTTGGGATTAAGAAAAAACGTGCGCTTCACAGTAAACAAAGGATAAGAAAAAGGACCAATACTTTGACCGTAATTATAAAAATATAGTAAAATACTTTTTTGTTCAATTTTCGAGGCCTATTACGACTAAATTTATCAGATAGGATCGTATTTGAACTGTGAATTATATCAACATTGTTATACACTATTATGGATTCTCAATTATAAGTTATTCACAGGAAACAAAAATACTGTAAATCTATAGGAAAAAAATACTGGGAGCAATTCTGCCATCAAAATCCCATAAACCACGGCTTTTATAGTTTCCATTCAAATTCACTTTATATTTTTACAGTTTAATGCATCTGTTTACCAAAATTAACTGGAACTGGCCGGACAACTTAAAATTGCAAAGGTGGTCCGTTTTCAAGAAACACAATTGCTGAGTATTTTTCAAATTATCGTCCAGTATCATGTATTGCCTTGCTTTTCCAAAATAGAGAGAGCACTCGTTTTCAATAGATGCTTATGGCATTTATTATAATACAATATATTAATGAAAAAAAATTTGGGTTTAGACCAAACCATTCGACTTACATGGCCCATATTAAAAATTCATGATATTTTCACCACAAAAAAAGCACAAAAAAAGATTACTCTGGTTATTGGTGATTTTCAGAGCTGTGGAAAAGCTTGAGTCATTTCACAGGTGGTGAGAAAGCTCTTTACGATTCCTTGATATTCATCGTCGTCCATTAGTCATTAGCGTGCGCTCTCTTGGTCGCGCTGTCAGGTCAAACGCCACTTTGATTTTACCACTGTGTGAATTTCTACTCTGAAAATGGCAGTATTGATATGCTATTACCCGGAGATTTTTTATCTGATTTGCTCACTGAGTGAGATTAATGACGTTTTAATATATTTTAGACTGCTAATGGGGTGTGTGTAAAGGGTAGTTTTTTAATGTAGGAATTGAAGGCTGTGTATCTGCCATATCAGAAATTATCATTATCTGAACCATGGTGTTTTTTTCTTTTTTGATTCTAACGCAGGTAATGTTTTCTATAATATTTAATGCCATTAAAATGTACATGAATGCATTGAAAAGACAGCTTGGTATAGGGCGTTTACACTGAGCAAAAGTCGTCCGTAAATTCACTAAAGGTTGTAATCAATTCATTTCTGTGATAAGCAGAAAGAGGGTACAGTCGAATTAGGATGCAATTAAAAAGTCAATTTCAACGATGACTATCCATCTAATCTTTAGTCGTCATTGAATAAAAAAAAAGTGAATTCAATGACCCCTACTGCATTGCCTTTGCCAATTTTTGTTCGATGATCGTATTTATCCTAAAATTAAATTAATCCTGAACCGTTTTAAACTTAAACCCAATTTAACTTCTAGCCATTAAATCCTAATTGTTAACCTTCAATTCTGGCCTGTGAATGTAATGCCAACATGTCATTTCAAGTATGCACTGCCTAAGAACGTGCTGTATACGACCACATATTGTCTAGAGTTAAGGCAGGGGGCAGCATAGACCATGAGCATCCATGATGTGAATGTTTGCAAACAGTTGAAAAGGCAAGAACTGATCTGAAAATACCGGGGAACAGTTTTAACAAGGAATGGAAAAGTATTTACTCAGTGAGTGGATGTCAAATTTGCATCAATTATATCAAACATTTTCTCAGAAAGCTTCAAATAGCAGTATTTATGTGAATATGTCCACAGACAAAATGGTGGACAAATTAGTGTTTTTCTACAGAGCAGCCATTTTGTAGACCTATTACTTCCTATCAACTTTGTGTCACTTCAGGAAGGTAGTTCAAAATGCTTTGCACCTGGTGTCTGTTACCCTTGGTTTTCACCGAGGGTTTTAACAGGCTGTAATTTTGCACTGCCGGTGAGGTCAGTTGTATTGTAAATGGTTTTCAAAGGATATCCAAAGCGATCCCTGAATTAGCAAGGGCAGATGTTTCAAAGTCCAAGTCATGTTTATTATTGTTACCATCTGTACCTGTGTGCTGAAAGTATTACTATTAGGAACCACCATTTTGATTAGTGGCAATTTTCACGTGTAAATATTTTTGCAAGTGCATGATTTTCAACACAGATAGACACACAAACACACACCCTGAGGTGGGACACGATACAAACACAATTCGTGTCCACACATGGACGGCTGGCCTAAACTCAGAGTTCAAAACTCGGAGTGTCTATTGGGTTTTTGACCGTGTGGACGCATGGTGATTAAAAAACTCTGGAGTGTTTATCGGGTATAGCAGGGTTTAAAATCCCATAAAAACAACTTGGGGTAAAGCTCAAACTCTGATAATACTCGGAGTGTTTTGGATGTCCGTGTCATGTGAACAGCTCGGGGGCTAGTGTGAAGTGGGGATGACCTCAAAAGGTCGAACGTGGTGGGATGGGTTTGAATATCACATGTGACTTAGGAATGTTGACTTATGGTCTACACTCTGATATGAGAAATGGAGGAGAATAGTCGGGGATGATTTCAGAGTTTTTCAGCCTCTGATGGAAACAACTGGAGTGAAGTAAAATAATTTTGAATTTAAATTTTTCACCCTGGAGTTTCCCAACCCTTGGAGTTGGTTTGACAGTTGGACATGATTTGGACATATAAATGAATGCACATGTCTCAATAAGGTTAAGATATGTTAATAATTAACTGCTTACTGTGCCTATTTGCTTATTTAAATGTCTTAGATTTGCACATATTGTGTATACAGTTATGCTGTCATGAAAATAATTAACACCAATTTCTAGATAGGAGCTATCATACTCTAATTACTAAAATTGACATCCTGTGTGATCAGCTAATTCGAAACTTAAAGGGCCCGACTCAGAGATTTAATGAGGAGGGCGCCCTCAATTTCCAAAAAAATTTGTTGTATGTACATAATGCTTGTCCATATATTTATCATCACTGAGTGAATCTTGCAAAGCTTAAGTCGAATTCCTTCATGATAGGAAAATCACAACTTTGTTATAAAATTCCGGATCCGGAATTTTTGTATAACCAGTTTCATATGGGACGTAACACTACAAATAAATGTTTACTGCATCAAAACGAAAAAATCCGATACACCTCAAAATTTGGAATTAAAAAAAAAAAAAAAAAAAAAAAAAAAGTTCAGAATTGTGCATTTTAGGTAATATCTTTAGTTCTAGTGACATTTTTCATTATACACAAAAAAAATAGCCACCAGAAAACAAAAATATTTCCTGTCATTCAGTTCCCTACAAATTCCAGTTATTTAATAAAATAAAGTTGTACTGTGCCCCCAATCTGTATGAAAGTTCAGTCGATATTTCATTTTTTTTTAAAAACCGGCTCTCAAGGAAATAGATTTACACAGATTGAGTTGAGTTGAGGGTTCACACTTTACAATATATTCAATTCAAATCCACACAGATTTCTGGCAGTATGGATTTGAAGCCAGGATGTAGCTTCACCTTAACAATTAATCTTTCAACATGGTAACCTGTTTTTGAAAGGTTATCTTAGACGTTATTGCGTAAAATAATTTTTCAGAATTTGTCGTGGACTGATGGCCTGAATTCCTATTCCTCGGTAATTTCTGTGATGCCTTATTGGCTGTCATACCCCTCCTGTATATTACTCACAATGTCCACTAAATTTTTACATTTGGTAATTGCTTGAACAGATTGATAACCTTTCAAACAGGATGTACATGCTTTGTCGAAGAAAGGTTAGCCTTGCAAGAACAGAGATAATTTTACCCATAGAAAAAAATATACCTCAAAAATCAGATAGGGACTTGATATGAGGATAAAGACATCCAGGTAATTTGTATGCCAACTTTAAGTTTTTCCATAACTTTAATCAACAAATGTTGTGTATTACATGAAGATTTTTTGACTCGTACTCACTGATACAACACCACAAAGGTTATAGACATCAAACAGTGTGCATAGCGTGGGGAAACATCCGTGTTCTCGATTTTTAAACTACATTTTCGTCGTCTGCTGAATTTAGCGTCCCCGGCGAACGTTAAATAAAATCGTTCTGTTTACCCATACACGCTGATTTTGGTCTATCATTTCGGTTGAGGCTTTTGTATATAAAACCTTACAACCATTCAAAAATATCGATTTTGAAAATCTAGGGCGCCTATTTTTCAAATGTGCAGTGTCTCTTTAATATATTTTGTCGCATATTTTGGTGGAATTAACATAATTCAGCATTTTGATGACGCTATTCAAAATGTATTTCCCCCTTAAATCGTACTGGGGGAACTTTTTTAAATATTTTTTTCAGCAATGTAACTATATTTATGTTCTACTATTATGAAAAAAAAGCCTTCTGGACAGTGTTTTTTCTTTATTCGGCAAAGTATAGGTTTAAAGTTCAATGGACCGCGTGCGACCAGTAAATTTTAAAAATCGTACAAAATCGTAGCCCTCAGAAGACCTTTAAAGCATAGAAAACCCAAAATTTTCAGGGGGCTTCGCCCTCGCCCCACAGGGCTTCGCCCCTGGACCCCAACAGGGCCCTAAGGCGGCCCCTGGACCCTACCCATTTTCTGTCCGGTTGAGATGCGACACTGCCCCCCCCCCCCCCCCCCCCAAATGTGACAATCCTAGCTACGCCACTGTTCGTGCGTGGACATTAAAACTACTTGAACGATTACGACCTAAATTGCGAGATAAGTTCACCACAAATAATAATTCCCTCGGACACAACAGTTTCTAATATGTAGGAACTTTGTCATCCAATTCTAGGTTGTTTGGATTCCCCAAAGAACAGACCCACATATCCACAATAGAGATTGGCCCCGTGTTTGTATTGCCCCGAAAGTTTGCACGTAATTTCTACGTCTACCCAACGTTGGCTCGATGGTGATATTGCCGACTACGACCGATAGCACACACACGCAAAACTAACTTAAATATGAATTTTAAGCTTGTTTGAAGATTGCAACTGATGGCTATGATCTATTAATGGCAGGTATCTGGTTCCAAAGAGCTGGCCCATACTCCAAAAGTTGTTCTCCAATTCTTTTATTACACCTAGGGACAACAACCGGGCGATGCATCCAGAGACAAGTGAGGCTTTCCTTTCTGGTGGATAGCTTGGTAAGACACCTGTTAATGTCCGTTGCACCATCGATTAATGCCGTGTCTGGGTCAAAGGTTGAGAGGGTCAGGTCTTGCTCAATTTTTGTGGCTGAATCGAAATCCAGGTCTTAGTTGCAGCAGCTGTCGGGTTGAGGGTGAAAATTTGCTTTTTTAAATAAAAGTCATGTTTTTTTAAATAAAACAACCCCCAAAATCGGATTGTCCTTGTAAAAAGGCATCTTTTAGGCTAGAAGAGAATTTTGGTATCAATGGATAATAATTTACTTTTTGGGTTCATTGTATCAATTAAGACCAAAGAACAGAGCGAGATTCATGTGGGGGTATTTTGAGCTAAATATCTCCAGTTGGGGGGAAAAAAAAGGTCATTTGTTTTTTTGCATTTTTTTATTAACTTTGTTTTAGTTATAATCCAATTTAACTTAATTGAAGAATTATTATTTCATTGATAAAGTGGATGTTCATGTATAACCTCGAACCCCCCACAATTGTCTTTCTTTGTTATTTCCCTACTAGTTTCAGCAATATCATCACTCACTGCGTGCCCTTACTAAAGCAGATTTTGCCTTTCGTAATCAGATAAATGCAACTTCAAGTACTACTACACTGACTAAAGGTTCTCCAAAAATATATGAACGCATGTACGATTTTTTTGGGTCAGTCTGATCCAATCGTGACAACTAATTTCATCATGTAACAAAGTGGGAGTTTGTGGTTTGGAATGGTCAAGTCGAATACCATCTCGACCGTTCTCGTCGTGTCAAGTTATACTAGGTCAGTATTGGTGAGAATAGTCGATTATCTACGGAGGAGAACCCGTTCAACCCATGACTATACCAAACCAACTTTCTTGCTTCGTTTTCTGGTCCTATTTCACTTCGAGATGTTAACACCCAATCAAGATGGCGTTCCAAAATGGCTGCCAATTGTGGTAAAATTATAGCCAATGGTTTTATAACATCCAACAGATGTGGGCAATTTCATTGGAATTTGTTCTTATCTTATCAAGTAAAAAAAAATACCCATTACATACTTTTTTTTCCCAAAAAAATAAAATCAATGGAATTTTTGTTTTTCCTGTCATTAGTAATTTCCCCATTATCATTTTGTTTTCAATTTAAAAAAACTTAATATGGTCGTCCAAAGGCCGCCAAAGTAAAAATTGTAAAAGTCAACGGGTAACACTTTTTTTTGACACTTCAATGCGTAATATTTAATTTATATTTTACCACACAAACTAGGAGGCGTTGCACAAATTAACACTTAAACATGTTAACATGCGTTCGTGTTAGTATTATTAACACTTCACAAGCTTTAATATTATCCAGAATTACATCTTAAAGTCTAATAATCATTAACACTAAAACATTAACCTGTTTTGACCTCTTTCATGACATGTTAATCATGTGGCAACGCTCTTATACCTTTGTGTAATTATCAACTGACTAGTTTGAAGTGTTCAAAAAGCGTTATCCGTTTACTTTTACAGTGTATACACATTCATAGAAAATGCTCTAACAAGCCCAACATGGTGGTAGCCGCAATAAATTATTGTTCAGTATGATTTTTCCTCCTAGGAAATAATAGCTAAAGCTGATAGTTTAATTTTTTTACAAATTGCTAGTTAAATTATGGCAAATAATAGAAATGTTTCCTATCAATAAGTAACTACTACCTACACCGCGGTGATTTGAATGTAAGTTATGTTTCTTAAGTTTACTTTGACATAGAACTTCTTCTTGGAATATTTGAGAAAGAAAAATGGTTAAAGTTCCAATTTTTATATACCAATGTCCACCTGCTTTAAAACTATTGCACAAATTTTGAGCTGATTTTACTGATTCATACATTGTCAGTACTTTCGACATGACTTCCAGCTATATGAAAATATTACCTCAAAACAAAATGGTACTGAAAATGAACATTTTTAAGCTATTGGAACACTGTTTAGCAAAATATGCCCGCAACGTTCAGTATCCACTGAGTACAATTTCCCAGTATTTCGGCATAGAATTCAGCTAGGAATTCATGTAAAAGCTTAAATGTACTAAGTGGCCAATTTATAAGTTTCTGACCACCGCTTCCATCAACATATACTAGTACACTTGTTTTTTTCAGTATTCCAGGAAAGCACTTTACTGATTCATACAATTGGCTAGTAATCCCCGGCATGACGGATATACTCATAGTCCGCCTACAATAGTGAACAATATGGCACTCATTCTGTTGACTATTCACGCAATATTAGTTTCAACGCTTTTAAATTCTGTTTGTCGTCTATGGGAGCCCGGACTATGGTTCCTGCCGACCATATCTCCTTTTACACCGGGTGAATGTAATCATAGTCCCTGGCAGGTATCAATAGTCCGGGCCCATAGACAACAACGGAATAAGCATGAAACTAATGTTTGAGTGAAGAGTCACTGAATCTATTGCCCTATTGGTTCACCATTGTTCCCGGACGGAGCCCGGAGGACTATTCTCCTGCCACACCGGTACTTTGGCATGGGAATTCCCAACCTAGTAATATCAGATGAAAACGCAAATGGTTCTAGAATGCACTGTTTAATTAGCGATTGCCACTGCTTATCAAATTATAGTATATTTCAAATTAAAGTGAGACTTCACGCATATTTCCATCGGGTGACCATGATATGGGGGTTCATCCCCGCCACGTGGAGACTAGCCTTGTTGCCACTATACAACATATTTGTGTCCATGGTACAAAGTTACCCTACAGAATCGCTTCCTCTCTGGAAACTGATGCATTCAGTTCTACAATGGCTGTTATTAGCGAAGGAACTTAAGTCATGGTTGGCTTGGGATCAAATCCGCTTTGTGCTAATCTCTTAATACAACTTGGCCATTTTTGATGGCCAGATAAAAACGTACTTGTGTTATGTGGTGTATTATGCATGCATTCATTTCTCCAATCTGTGATAATGATGATATTTTGCATTGTCAAAGGTAGGTTTATTCTCAATAGTACGTTACTGTTGTTTTCATCGTGAATACTTGAAACATCCAAGCTATCTTAGATTGTGAAACAATGTATTTTAGTCCAACATTTATTTACGAGTTACATTACTAAGCATGGTTGAGTACAAAAACTTTCTACCTGTGGCCATTAAAATAATTCTCTTACCTCTCACGGTGATGGACAGACCTACAACTTTTATGAGGTCTCACTTTGAAAATCTAACTATAACCTCGTCTTACCAAGCCTTTTTGTAACACAGATTACGAAGGGCCACCCCTCGAGAATTCGTTATAAAGCACCAGTGGATAGCTATGTCCTCCTCTTTCATTGATACGAAAATAATTACCAATTACCTAATAAGACGTCACAATGACGTCATCAAGTCCCGAGTCGGCGAAATTGGCATTTTCCACATAAAAAAAAAAAAGAAAATTGGCGAAAATCCAATGTTGCGCTACAAAAGTTAGGAATATTCGGATTTTCAAGCGGTTTTTCCAACATCACAGCCTCTAAATGATGGCAAATGACTAGTTTTACATAAACATAAGAGTTTTAAGAGCCATATTGTGCATAATATCCTTCAAAAATGCAACCATAAAATATCCTTGGGTGCAACCACCTCTCCTTCCCTTCGACTTGACGGCATGCCCTAACCCCGGTACGGTTCTACCTCACGATTTTTTGGCGCAAAATGACCGTTTAATAGGCCGGAAACACTTGACCTTGGGTTATAAAAATAAGTTTTTCGAGTAAAATTACGTTTGGGAAAACTTTGACAATTCAATATTCCATTTAGTACAATTTCATTACTTTAATTCTGATATTCTACGCCGGAATGTTTCCAGAAAATAATAGTTTCTTGCTTACTAGTTTTATAACCGGTTGTCAATCGCTATATAAACCAGCGCGAGGAGCATTTTCCAATACTTTACTATCGTTTTTCCTCATGCAGGCTTGAAAAGTAATAATAATAATAATAATAATATTTATTTGAATTACTGCAAATCAAACAAAAATATGTAATCGAAATTGACAATGCAAAGCAAGTACTTTCCTGATAAGAGAAATGGGTTACAAAAACCTATCCACAAAAGTCTCTCACTCTTCCAAAGAGAAAAATAAACAATATATATACATGCACACAGAACAATATCAAAAGTGATTTAGGAAACCAAACGAAATAGGCAAGGCAATGTATGCACAGTGAAAAAGTTAATGATAAACTGACTGAGAACCAACAATTACCTACCCTGTCTATATCAAACATGGTTTCAAAAATGAACAATATTACACAAAAAAACACCCATTATTTCAATCACATTAATTTATATCAGCCTTAAAAAGTGTGATTTACAGGCCCTGATTTAAAGTTTAAGATTATTGACAACACGGCAAAATCAGATAGGGGTCATTCCATAGACGTGGACTTGATGAACATAGAAGTGAAGAAAGAAGAAGTCCTTGCAGATTGGGTACAAAGCCCTAGTACTCTGCAATTGCTATGTTGAATCAAGAATCAAAGAGCAAGCGTCAAATAATGTAAAATCTTAAAACCCAGAACAAGCCTTGAATTTTGAAAGCATCTTCCAATTCCCTTACTAGAGTCAAAACTAGAAGGTCTGCTATAGTAAAGGTTGGCGAAGTGTCCGCCTTTGTATCGATTGTTCCGTCCGACATGTATCGAGCGAGTATCATAACTCTTGAAAAATGGGGGGGGGAGCTTCCACTTCAAAATTGGAGAGACCATGGCACGAGCTCCCCTGGTTCCGCCGCCGCTGATGTCAAATTTCCCGTGCCAAGGGTAAAACTGGCAATTGTATGAATCAGTAAAGTGCTTCCTGGAATACCTTAAGTTTGATATAATTTTGATAATCGATGAGCAGTTGCTGTATAAAAGGACCATTTGAGAGCCATAGTATATTTGACTCATCTTTTGCTCCTAGCTGGATTCATGCCGAGTACTTTAGCAATGGCATTAATTCCGCTCATTACAGCGAACGTTTTGCTGGTATAAGTTTGACAAAGCGGTGGGCAATTGCTACACATATCCATTTAATATGACACTTTGGCTTTCAATCCCGGGGATTTCTTACTGGAATTTAAATGTTCGGGTTATTGGCAATTCGTATTAATAATCAGCTCAAGAGAATCAAAAATCCTAAAGTGTGCTCTGGATATTTTGCTAGGATTGGTTATAAGCTATAAATTGTCCATTTTAGTAACCATTTTTCGCTTTTAACTTATATAACCAACCCGTATTCCTAGCTTGAATTCCATGCCGAAGTACTGGCAATTGTATGAAATCAGCTCAAGTACTTCTTTAAAATAATGAGAGGTTTTTAGCATAGTTTTTATAAGCGTTGGACATCCCTGAATAAAATGTAATTAGCGCCATTTTTTTTCATCAAATATTTCCAAAGAAAAATCTATGCCTAAGTATACTTTTATAAACAGACACACAATTCAAGTAACTGAGTATTTCTTAAGAAACTATTATTTTGCATACTCGGTGCCACTTTGTAAAAAAAAAAAAAACTACCAGACTGTAGCTATACTTTTCTATGGGTTTTGTAATATTTTGGGCCTGCCATTTTGTGTTTTGTTTTTTAAACAAATGATAATGGATAAATTACTAATGAAAAGGAACCAAATTCCGATGTTTTTTTGTAATTTGACCCATTTTATTGATGTTGTATAATACACTCATTTTCATTTTTACAACATTTGGCGGGCCATTGTTTACACCATCTTGGATTTAGTATTAATTGGGAAAATCAAATAATGGGAAATTTAACTTGCTAATTATGATTAAAAATCAATTTCAAGGAATATTTTTCCAACTTGACACAACTTTTGGAGGTTTATACAAACCATTGTATAGATTTTACACCATTTTGGGACGCGCCATCCTTGGATTTTTGGGTTAACATCTCAATTGTGTAATAGGACTTAAAAGGAAGTAAAAGTTTGTTTGATAGAGTCATGGGGGGTGCATGGGACCTCCCCGCAGATACTCAACGCTATCACAATTGAAACCTATAGCTGAATCGACGAGACAGTCAGATTGTATGTATAGACGTGATATTCCAACGATCAAATAACTGTATTGTTACCAATAGAAGTGAATTAGAGAGATTGTCACATGATTGATAAACTGATCCATAAATCATACACTGCTTCCTAATTCTTGGAAATCTTTGAAAACTTTATTCGCTTGTATATTACAGTGTAGTAATACTGAAGTGGCATTACCTTATATAGAAAGTGCAAAATCTGCTTAAAGACACTATCAGTGATTTGAAAAATATTTGAAATTTGCAGGAATAGCTTCAAAGTAAAGCAAGTCTGTATAATTCCTCATAAGTTACCTTTTCCAGCTGTAGAATTAACAAAAAGGAGAAAACGGCAGTGTTCCAATATACATTCTCCATTCAATTACGTGTTGTAGTAAGTGTCCGTTCGACACTAATGACTAAAATCTCCGATCCTGTCCTTATTAGGTGGCTTCTGTCTTATCCTTTGCAGGGGATGTTAGGATACCTGTACTTGTTACAATAGCATTCAAAAATCTGATTTTTGATGATTTTTTCGATTTGCTGATTTAGCAAATCACTGATAGTGTCTTTAAGGTAAGGGCAGTTATATTACCAAATCTAGTAGGGAAATAACAAAGAAAGAAATTGTCAAACTTAAAAATTTAAAAAAAAAAAAAAATATATCATGAAATAATAATTCTTTATTAATGTTCATTGATTAGACTTAAACAACAAAGGTTAATTAAAAAATGCAAAAATGACCTTTTTTTTTTCCCTTCCCCAAAATTGAGATATTTAGCCCAAAATACACCACTTAAATCTCGCTCTGTTTACTTTTGTTTTATGAATATCTCTGAAAACCAAGTAAATTATTTATCATTGATACAAACAATCATCTTTCTAAGCCATAAGATAGCCTTTTATCAAGGAAATACATTTTTGGGGTGTATTTATTTTAAAAAAACATGATTTTTAGTTTAAAAATTCAAACTTTTAACCCCGCAACCCGACGGCGGCTGCAACTAAGACCTTGATTTTCGGTTCAGCACAAAATTTTGAGCAAGACTGAACCGCTCTCAACCATGCCCGTACGCAGGTGGGGGGGGGGGGGGGGGGGGGGGGTGCGGTCGCACCCCCCCCCCCCCCAAATTCCACAAAAGGGAAAAAAAGGTCCACTTTTGTTTGATTGTTTTTATAAAATGGTGCCCAAAATGTATATAATTTTGTCTCGAAAGTCACTTTTTTGTGATAAAATTTCAAAAGTCCAAAAAGGGACATTTTAGGGGTGTTAAGTCCACTTTTACCAAAAAAAGTCCACTTTTGCGTAAAAGTCCGCACTTTTTTTTGAGGTCCTGCGCACCCCCCCCCCCCCAAAATAAGCCTGCGTACGCCCTCTCTCAACCTTTTGACCTCAGACCTGCATTAAATCGATGCTGTGCAACGGACTTAAGTACGTGGCTGAACAGATCATTTAGATTTGTTATCTACAGAAGAAGTTAAACTGATACTTTACAATGGCACCAGTGCAAAGATGTTAACAGAGGTGAAGATAATTACGGCAGGGCACCTAAAAACTATGCACACAGCCCGATTTTGGAGCGTTGTGCCAAGAACATCAATGTTTTTTTACGCTGGAGCAGGAGTGCATTCCCAGAGTCTAATTTAGCAAGACAAGTGCCCGTACAGCATTAGCAGTAAAAAAAGAAAATCTCGCTAGTCCAGTACAAACTTGTTTTATTCATCGTCTACTTATAGAAAGCATAAATCGCTCCACGTATTTTTTTAGTAAGAATTTTCTAATATTATCCATGCTTGTTGCTTCATCATGTACAACATACTTGTTGTGGGGGATTTTAATTTCCACTGGGATGTAGCATAAGTGACCCTTGCCAATAACTGAAAGACATCCTATAATCATTTAATTTGTGTCGCAATTATCCATGAACCAACGCACATAAATGGACACACCTTGGATCTTGTATAACTCATCCATGTGATAATCTCGTCACTCTCCCATGTGCCAAACTGTGTTATGCTGACCAATGGGTGCTGTCTAAACTGCAAGCTAAACCCTGCAAAGCCGTGCCGCCAAACAGCATATTTCATATCGCAAATTTTAAGGGGCGTGTTCCGATCTGTTCCTTTGGGACCCCCGCTGATTTACCCGGAAGTATATCATTTTGATATCAGATGAAAGGCTGTCTTTTTTCTCATTGTCTCCTTAAATTGAGCCCTTAAATCTATTTCATTCCAAGATATAAACAAAAACCGCCGTTTTAGTGGTTACCACTTTATTAGCACATATTGAATAGCTTTGCAACTCATTATTGCGTCTACCATCAAACCGCAGTTTGTTTCCACGGTACTTGATTGGGTGTATGTGGCAAAGTGTCAGGCCTCATATCAAGTAGAGAAACACATACACATACAATCGGACAACCACCTTTACGACCATCAATCACCATGACTTTGAATGACATTACAGATTTATTCAGTATCCGGAAACTGATCTTGAGAAACTTCCTGTGCAATTTGACTCAACTTTAGAGTATTCTCAATCCCATGCCCCACTTACGAATCGCACCTCACAATACGTCCGATAAACCCATGGTACAGTCCTGAAATTGCTGAGGCAAAAAGAAAACGCAAGCAGCTTGAACGGCGTTGGAGGAATACAAGGTTGGAAATTGTCGCAACGTTTTAAACAGCAGCGTCTGCTTGTCACACAGATGTTGGCAGATGCCAAACGCTCGTATTATCATAAAAAATAGAAGACTGCAACAAAGATCAGAAAAAAATGTTTAAAGTTGTAGAAGCCTTGCTCCATCAAAAAGGAAGCCTAATTTACCTCTTTGTGATAGTGGTTGAAAGAACTTAGGGAGCGGTCATTTTTTACCCGGGGGGGGGGTGGAGATTTCAACTTTTTTCGCAGAATTTTTCGCGTTCCCCCCTTCGCTTCCGTTCAAAAATTTTCACGACGGTTATTCCCCCCCCGTTAATCATGCTGATTTCCCCATTAAAAGTTCCTATTCCCCCTCTCTCGTTGATGAAAAAATTTCACGTTTCCCCCCTCCTTACAAAATTTTCGGGTTCCCCCCTCAAATCCTCCATCCCCCCTGGCGTAAATAATGACTCCCTCCCTTAGTCCTTCACAATTTTCTTCCCTCTAAGATATTTTAGAATTCGTGCAGCCCTTGATAGCCTCCGATCTAACACCCCTTACTTGTTTGACCAATCCTAACAATCAAGTGCGACTCCGTTCTAAATGTGTTTACACCTGCGTCTCAGGATGAAGTCGTAATTGATAACATCATCTCCATCAAAGTCATGCGATCTCGATCCACTGCCTGCTTGGATGCTTAAAGCCTAGTGGCAATTTTTTGAAGAGCCCCCAATTTTAAAAATTTGATATTTTTGCACAGTTTACGTTGGTTATTGTCTAGTAAACTAATACCTGCGAACGAGATGCTTAAAAACTGCGTATTTATCACAAAATAGCGATTTTGTATTAGAATTGGGTTCCCAGATTGACTTAACGGCAGAGCTGGAAATGCTCGTTTATGTCCGTCCATGATGAATAGTGCCACCTCGAAAAATAACCTCTAACTTGACTTGCCTGAACTATTCAACAACTAATGGATGAGCGAGACCGTCTGGCCATTTCCCGGCTATTTTTCACATTGAAGGCCGTTTTCCATCAGCCGTTTGAATTATTACGGGGGCCCCGATATAATTATCCCGATATAATTATTCTAAGACAAAATTCATTCATTTGTGGAACATAGACATTTTCGAGCTTAACCATTTCAAGGTATAGTTTTACTAGCCAGTTACCAATGCAACCCGTGTAAAAAGCTCAAAATTTTTGAAAAATTGGGGGCGCCCTTCAAAAACTGGCTATATTGCTTTAAGATTCACTTAGACACTTTTGCCAGTCATCACAAAAATTGTCAATAGCTTCACTGGATTCGGCATCTTTTCCAACTGTTTCAAAAATGCCTTAGTCACACCATTTCTCAAAAAGCCTCAATTGGATTCAAAAACTTCGAACAATTTCGTCCTTTTCAAATCTAACTTTGTTTCGAAATCATTGAGAACGGTTGTTGCTTCTCGTCTGACTGCTACCTTCACAATGAATTATTTGGCCTTTCAATCTGCCTACAAAAAGTATCATGGGACTGAATCTGCTTTAGTGAGAGTGCAGAATGAGTATATTTGTCGTGTTTCCACCGTGTCAGTTATTACCGTATTAACTAAGTCCGATGGAATTAAAAAAAATCCACTAAATCCCCTCAAGCGGGCCTATTGTACCCTATTGTAATCGTCTCCACAATGCGGTCGGACTTAAGTCACTTAATACCGTACCTAATTGATCGGTTTTAGTGTTGGATATATAAATTTTTGGCCGTGTGAACGGCACATCGTTTTAACTCTAATTCTCTTAAGTCCGAGATTAATGCCGAGAAGAGCAGGTTCAGTCGGTCGTAACTTTACTGACCGTATTAGTAAAGTCGGGTGGACATGCACGACCGTACTCTCTGTCGGACTTAAATGTGACCAGTGTTAACAAAAACAAGTAAGCACCTGTTTCTACGACTGACATATTAGGGTGTGAAGGCTTGAACGCTAAGTGATATTGCCGACCGCATGTGGAGACGATTACAATAGGGTATAAAAAAAAAAAAAAAACAATAGGCATGAAGGGGAAAAGCAATGGGATTTTTTTTTAATTCATCGGACTTGTTAATACCCGTAATAACTACACGTGTGGACACGACTATTGTGAGAGTTTTTTCAACGGTGCTTAGGTTCCTGTGCATGAATAAAACAGTTTCCGAGTAACGATGTTTCCACATGTTTCTTTCACTTTTAAATATTTATTCTAACCAGCTCGGGAAACAACCGAAACGGGATTCTAAACGAGTCCCGTTCGGGACGCAATAAAAGCCCAAATGGGCTTTTATACAACGTGCTGCGCAAGGCGCAGATAGCCTACTTCTAAGGTACTTTCGGTACTGGAGCGCGCCACGTTGGCTAAGGTCACACCAACCTAGTCGTTTTGCAGGCCGTTTAAATAATGATTAATAAATCTAAAAATGAGTTAAATTGAAGTTTGAAGAAAATACCCGTCTGGAAATAAAGTCTATGATTAATTAGAGTTGGAAGATATCACAACCCCCCCTGTTTCACGGCAAGAGATCGAGCGTACATGTTATACCTGAAGCCTGTATGTACAACGCAAAGTCTCCCCGGTCAGTGTAAACAAAAGCGATAATGTGTACAATACCTGTATGTAGGAATCATAGATCAATTACCTTGACTAACAAAAATACGTACACAAAGCAGAGAAGATGGTTTAATGTTTAATTTACATATCATCTCCCCTAGCACGATTTAGCATGCTTCTCACTGGTGGACGTTATTATCTACGCTACGCCACTGTACTGCTGCAGTGTAGCGTGCCGTACGCGTTACAACCCGGTCCCGGCATACAACACTGTATAAGTGCCTGTTCATCTCTGTCCACTGGTAGCGGTAAGGTTTAAGTCTTATGTCTATACGTCTTGTTAGTATGTAATGTGGTGCACTGTGGTTTTAATTATTGTGTTTAAAATAAAAATAATAACCTTTTTCAGCGGCGAAGCTTCGTAAGCGTTTACTTGGTGAACCTGTGCGAGTAGTTATACAGTGCCACTGTGTAATTTGTGACAGTGGTAGGCCTATATAGTAGAGTTAGGAGGAACGCTCGCGCATTTCCCGGCGCATTTATATACCCGTACAGCAGAACACATGGCCGTATTATGTATTAATTAACCAATTATCATCAGAATCATGTCCTAGAGGGTTTTAACAATTTTCAGAATTTCAGCCTGTTGTGTATAGGTATACAGAGCTAGTTATCACACGCTTTATGAATTCAAGACGTCATTGCGACTGGCTTGAAAATACATCCTTCAGTTTGAAACTCGTAAAAATTCAATAATACAAATTTTTAGACACGTAAGATTTACTTAAGATTTCAAAATGGCACGGTTGATCGGTTCAAGAGATTATACAGAAAAGTAGTCTCTACAAGGAATGAATCGCTATAACAAACAACCCGTTTTGAGCGCGGTAGACTTTATTTTGAAAATTCCACTGTCGAGAAGGGGAGGACCAATCACGTTACCGGATATTTTTGACCTTTCAGTTTTACGAAAGGCCCAATTTGCCTTTCGTAGAGTCCCGACGGACGCGCTCCAAATCCCACGTTCGGGTTCTTTGCCGAACTGCTTAACGTTCTTTGGTTAAAGTTTATAACTCCGATGCCCGTTCCCATGGACAACTACTCAGCTTCTTCTTCTTAGTCGTGTCCAAACATGTGGTTCTCAAATAATGATCCCAGCCATGAGATGGGTACAACGTCCTGGCTGCTTCCTGAATTCCGCAAGGTCCTTGTTTGTGCATTGTGTGCTCCACGTGGCAGACAAGAGGTGGTGGTTCCAATTGTCTTGGTGCTGTTTCACACCACAGGTAGTCAATCCTGATCGGCTTCCAGATAGCCCCACTTCCTGCAAGGAAACCTAGATCGCCATTTCTGGTTCGCATCTATTGAGCATCGCCATTCCCCCTGAGGAGTCAGCTCCAAGGTGGGAGATGCTCACCCAGGTTCCAATACCAATATATTTTACTTGGTGATTGCAAGTCTTTCTTTCCACAAGGCACTCTCTTAAACTCCCTTATAATAGACCTGTTTCAAGAGGTTGGACTTTGCTTAAGAAACTCTCTCCTGATTCAAGACGGTTGGCAGCAGTATCTGTCCAGACAAGGTGCTTCACATTGGATACTGGCAGCTACGCTCTTCAATGCTTCGCTACGCTACGACGGATGTCTTGTGGAAGCAATTCCTGCTTAGGGGGTACTATCAGCTAGTACCCGGTAATAAGCTGACTCGGTCTTAAAGTTAGTCGGATCTAAGCGCTAATACGCGTTAGAATGCGCGTCCACCCTACCAATTTAAGACTATACTAAACCGTCCGAACTTAGATCCGACCAGTGCGCGTCCACACGGCTCACTTTAAGTCCGACGCTAACACCGACCATATTTAGTACCGGAATTAAGTGACTTACATTCCGAACGTGTGGACACGACTATTATGTTCTCTTGACAACAAATTGGCGTCCTTTCCTGGTATTATTGGATCTCTCTGCAGCCTTTGACACCATATACCATGGATTTTTGAAAATGTCGCCCTGGAGTCTATTAAATGTCAAAGGCCGTGCTCTTGAGTGGATTTGCTCCTACTCAGCAATAGAACGCAAACTGTTAACATTAACGGGACTTTGTCTGCACCTTCACACTTCTTTTTGGAGTGCCCAAGGATCAGTGCTGGGACTACTGCTTTTCATCCTCGATTCACGCTCTTATAGCAATATCGCCGTAACATGGACTAAATGGTGCACCTCTGTGCAGATGAAACACGGAATCTATTTTTCTTATGACCTAACATCCACCTAATTTGAATCAATTGTGCGATCAAAAATTGAACATTGTGTTGCCGATATCAAGTCATGGATGACAGCAAACAAACTTAACTCATGTGATGATTAAGACTGAACTTGTCATGTTCACACCTAACGAATGCAAGGTCTAATCAAAGATAATAATATTCAAATTGGGGGGGGGGTCTAAATGCCAACATTCAGTCTGCCCATTCTGCTCGTAACTTAGGAGTTCTTCTTGATGAAAATATGACAATGGATGAACATGTAAATAAATTATGTCAAGTCTGCATATTTTCAAATACGTATCATTAGCTCAATTCGTAAAATTTTGTCAGATGATATGGCCACAATTCTCATTCATCACTCGGTCACTTCTGACTTGACAATGGGAATGCACTTTTATATGGAATTCAATATCTCCTGAGAAACTTCAGCGAACACAAAATGCAGCTGCTCGTGTATTGTCAAAAACTCGCAAGTATGATAACATAACTCCAACTCTTATCAGCTTCACTGGTTTCCCCATCCGTCAACGGATGTATTTCAAAATCCTCTTGCTCCATGGAAATGTAAATGACTTGGCTCCATCTTATATAAGCCACTATCCTCATCCATATATACCCAGGCGCGCTCTCAGAATCTTCTGATCAACTTTTGCTAACGACTCCTAGAACCGTTATCCGCCCTTGTGATGGGGAGTTTTCTTCATGTGCTCCTAAATTATGGAACTCTCTTCCCCTGGACATCCGTTGTTGTGTGTCTATAAAGAACTTTACAGAGACACTGGCACATTTGAAAAATATTGCCGCCCTAGATTTTTCAACATCGAATTTTTGCATGGTTGTAAAGCTTTTATTAACAAAAGCCCTCACCCGAAAATGAAAAAAAATTAATACCAATCAGCTTCCTTATGGGTAAACAAAACGATTTTAATAATTAGCGTCGCCGGCGACGCTCAATTCAGCACACGACGAAATGGCGTTTAAACCCAAATCACGCACTCCGTATGCTGTTTCTCACGCTATGCACCGACCGGTCTATCCCTTTGTGGTTTTAATATCAGTTATACGAGTCAAAAATATTCAATGTAATAAACACATTGTTTATTAAAGTTATGGAAAACTTAAGTTGGCCTACAACTTACCTGGATGTCTTTATCCTCATATCATGTCTTTATCTGTTTTGGGGTATGTTCTGTTTATGTGTAAAATATCTCTCTATTCTTCAATGGCTAGACTATCCATTTGAGAGCAATTGAAGAAACTTCATATTGTGTGAAATGTCCAGTGCCCTTTAAAATCACTTACAGACCATTTGTTCCAGTCTTGCTTATGCTTCTTGTATTCATTTATTTTGTACTTGATTCCTTTGATCCACTTCATTATGTTCATAATGCATTTTCATTTTTGTTTCTACCAAGTGACAATTTCAGGGTAACATCATTTTCTGTAATTGTAACTTTTGCTTGTTAATGGATCTTATTGTTTCAGTCCTCGGAAGGCTGTCTAGATAGATGGGGCGTCTTATAAATGGTTGTTATTTATATTATTATCTTTATTTATACATCTTCTAATTCTAGCAAGGTTTCCCCAGCAAACAATACGATTTCACAATCTGTTACATGGTCAGACCATTTCATTGGGGAATCAAAGGTCATGCCTAGGGTTATTATGGTTGATGAAGGAGTGATTTTAACCAGAGCAACACATATTGAATTTGGACCATCTGCCCATATTCTGTAGGGATGCTGCGATAAAAAAACCCTCAGTTTAGATCATTTAGTTTTCAGCATGTTGTTCCAGCCAAATCGCAGATCCTTCACCCAAGAGTTTACCTAAAGGTGGCACATCATCATCCCTGGAACCTTTGTATTAAATGACACATATTATGTGGTACATCATCAGCGTAATATATGGTATTTAGACCATGCAAACGTATTATGGCATTGACTTGAGAGTATAATATTGTAAAGCCCTCGAGACCACTTATGATCCTTGTGGTACGCTACATTCCAGCAAGAAATCTATGATTATTACACACTAAGTGGCGACCAGTTTTATGTATAAACGACACCATTGAAAGTGTGTGCCTTTGGATACCAAAAGTCATGCTCCAGACGTTGTAGCAGATGTCCGGTCAATGTATAGGCATCAAAGGCAGCAGAAAGGTCAAGCATAACAAAAAGACGCATATTTCATAAAGTGCTAGATCGATTTTTCTAAATGGTTTATATTACGCTATTTTTATTACTAAACTATCATATGGCTACGGATTCTTAAAAACAGCTGGCAAATACAAATGGCTACCCTTTCATGTAAAAGGCGCAATTTTAGTCGATTTTTTAATCAAAATTGCACTTTTGACCGCCATTTTTTATATCTTATTGGCCGCCATCTTGGCAAATGATAGTCCACTTGCTTTATAAAATTACGTCTTTACTGTTGTAAAGGTTAAACTTATAGTTCGTTTGCACGGTCATTTTAAGTTATTTGGGTTACGTGATCAACATAAAATTATTGAAGTTTGTGTTGGCTGCAAAGACCTATGCTTTCGTACCGTCAAGGGGTAAATTTTGGTAGCTATTTTTTGGTATATGCCGCCATCTTGGTTTTAAGTAAACTTCACTGTGGCCCAAAACTGAGTTTGGAAAAAAACATCTTTCCGTCTAAATCTAGGTTCGGTTCCACATACCACCTTTTTGAAACCCCTGTTTAATTTAAAACAAGATGGCGACCAAATAACCAATTTGATCACAAATTATCTTCAAATGTATATACCCGTCAAAAAACCGCACACAAAACTCCAAAATTACCCAAGAATTCAATGTGGCTGCCACAATTGCTATAAATTGCTACAAAATGCCACTAAAACGTGCATATTGCATGGATTTGGTAGCCATTTTGAATTTTCCATTTATTAACCTAAATGTCAGCCATCTTTAATTCTCTTTATTCGCCTTTGAGAAACAATATTAGCCCTATATGTTTTCTTATAGTAAGCGCGACATGAGTTAAAAATGCGCAGTTACATTACGATAATATCCTTAAAGTCACTATCAGCGATTTTTATCAAAAGGTACACAAAAGCGCCCCCTATTTTCATCAAAGTGCTTTTTTTTTGCACTTTTGTGTTGGTAAATTGTAGTGTAAAGACCCCTGGTAAGTGGCTGAGCGTACGCGCCGTAATTTGTCAAGAAATGTGATGATTTTATGCTCTGATTACTAATAAAAATCGGGATCCGTCTTTAAGGCGCAGAACAGTCGTAAATGGCATCTTCAGGACCGCTTTAAAATGCTAGTGTCTGTTTTTCTCACAATGAAACAGTAATTTTAAGGTGTTGATAGTACATAACACAAGCAATTTAGAGATACAATGGACATTTTGATTTTGGAAAAAGTGACTGATAGTGGCTTAATCAATAAACTTAAGGTAATCCCTCAATGCATTTAGCGTTTGTGGGGGCCATTTTGAATTCTTTCGATCACTTGAAAATTTCACTTTTGTCAAAAGCAAAGACCTATGTGGTTGTAAATTAAAAATAGATAATTTTTTTTTTTTTTTTTTTTTTTTTTAAACAATATTCTATTTTGGTTCATGTTGTTTTTTTTTAACCATCGTCGAAAAGGGGTGGTTACCCCCCCCCCCCAACGGATGATTCCCTGTCGCGCAACGCAAACGAATATGCCACATGCAAAACATCCCGTCAGGACGCGTTTGACGTCACTGACTCTAGGATATAAATGGACTCTAGTGCATATGTGGAAGGAGTAGACCTGAGACATACCTAACAACATTGGCCCAAGTTTATCTTGCTATCATGTGATAGTTTTAGTTCAATGAATGGGTTAATTTGTCAGAATAGACCTTACAAAAATTAATTTTTTCCCCATAACGGTTAGGAAAATATCAGATTTTCATGGCGTTTTTTTTACTCTATGTGTGGGAATTGATTATTTATTATATGAGAGCAGTTAGGTGCTATGATTAGTGTTCGAGTCGCGAAACTTGCTATAATATATACATTTTCATCCTATATCCCCATTATTTTTTCGGCTTTCCTCAGCCATATGAACGTCCAATAGTGACGTCCATAATGGGGATGTGACTTTTTTGGGTACCAAAAGAAAGAGGAAACTCCTAGCTACCGCTTTGTACCAACTTCACAGAATTCGTATGTTCAGTAAACGAAAATCACAGGGGGTGGTACCCCCCCCCCCCTTCGGGATTTTTTTGTTACAAAAATGGCTCAGGTAGACGAGGGTTAAAAACATGCCTCCTTCCGGAGGCCATCTTAGACGCTTAAATGTTCAAGCCTGCTTCAGGAAGGAAAACTTTTAAAATTTCGTGTTTTGTTCGGGATCATGTCCTATCTGTAATGAAATTACAATGGCATTTTTCATAAATCAATGGCGGCCATTTTGATATAGGCAGTACGCGCTAACGTGCAACTGTCGGGGCGGAACATACCTAATCTTAGTCCATGGGGATACATCCTTCAGTGATCCGGGTGAGGTCGAACAAAAATTGAGCATGATTGTGTCCGCCATTTGAATTTTCAGTAATATCATCTGAAGCTTAGTTCATTTCTTCAATTTGCTGCCAAGATCATTCACATCGGTTAGGTATAGACCGAGTTACGTTCGTTTGCATGAAGCAGTTCGTTTCTGCACTTCCACGCATCACATTTGCCTTAGTCGGCGCCGTGCATCAAATGGGAATCCGTGGATAGTGACAACCGACTACTTGCTTCAAAAGACTGTATCTCGACCTATACTTAACCAATTAGAATTATCTTTGGTCATCCCCCCAAAAAAAATAAACCCCAAAAAAAAGCATATTAAAGATAATGAATAGGCTTTTCCGATGATATCACATACGTTATCTATACATTATTTAAAAACCTCAAAATGTGGACACAATCCGGGTCATTTTTTTTTCCTCACCCTTATATTGGAGAAATTAAATTAACCACATATCGATGGTGTGCAAAAATTCGAATTTTAAGTCCCGTACAGAAACTGGCTCATAGACATTAGCTTGATTTTAACGCCTAATTCTCTCTCGTCTCTCTCTCCTCATTTTGCTAAAACCCCTAGGAAGGAAATATTGGCTCATGTTGTTCAGAAGTGAAACAAAAACAAGCGAACAAAATAAACATAACCAAATGCCAAACTTTGTATCCGGTCGGGTTTTTTCCCCGGGCCGTTTTTCTTACAATCCAAAGAAACTCTTCGAGACACACTTCGATTTTTGGCATTCACAAAAGATTATCAAAACTAAGGACATTCAATCGCTTGACATTATATAACTGTTGTTGAACTTCTAAAAGCACAGGGCTTCCCTGATTGAAGCCGACGCACACAAAAACATTTTGTGAACTCCTGTCTCTGCCACCTTTCGAGGTTTTTAGCCCATGTTGTTCCTCTTCTAAGATGATGAAAAGTAATGGTGCTTGCATTAGATTTATTAGGGACGAGTCCACACTGAATACTAGCAATTTTACCGGTGAATTCGCCGTTAATTCTTCGCTCTTCTCAGACTTCAATCTCGCCAAAAACAACGCTCCTAAGCATAGTCTATGCATCGTAAAACGTATCAACTATTCAATACCCTCCGTAATCGGCACTTATCATGCAAAGTTTACAACGGCGAATTCTCCGAAAAAAACGCAGAAAAACGATGACCCCATACCTCACAAAACAGCATAGCTGCATACCCATCCGCTGGATATCGCGTGATTTATTACTATTTCCTATCGTATTTTCTAATGTGTCCTTGTGTTTTACCCGGCGCGCCACTTCAATCGGTGCTAAACATTTTGACTCAGAAACTGCTATTCGTGAATATCACGGCGCGTGTTAGGATGGTGTTGTTTTTTTATGCTATAATGCAATGCTAATCGCACAAACTCACGTTTCGCTAACTGAATGCATAACTCGAGCATAATCGGCAGATTTTCAGGGTGTTATTTATTTTTTTTATAGCTGTATCTTTTTATTTTGCTGTACCCTTGATTAGCAAAGTCATCTACTTTATCCAATACAGTGGGCCCCACAAAAAATATAATCTAATAATATGTAGGCCTATAAGGCCGAACTATAGGGTTTAGACATCGCTGCTGAACGAACACGTACCAATTTTTTTGTTAGGAGGCTGGAGAATATCTGATAAGGTTTAACGATTTCTGCCATGATTTTGACACCTCTGCTAAAAGAATAAGAAACACGTGGCAAAGCTTTAGTGGTAGCCCTATTTGGGAAATTTTTTTTCTTCTGCATGAAATAATTTGATAATTTGCAGCCGGGGGGCACTCCCTTTTGGAAGTTTACGCGTATGTAGCTGTTAAGACCATTTTTCAGCATGGGTTGTCGCCCAAAGACCCCTAGTTGTTGGAAACATTCACCCGCATATTTTTTGAAAATTTTACCACTCTCAACCCAGTCCCTCTATTTTGAGGGGAAATTTTGAAATTTTCAACTAAAGCCCTATTTTTTAGAAAATTTTTTGCAAAATCTCACCAAAAGGAAGCCCCTATTTTTGGACAATTTGAAGCAAAAATGTGCTAACAAATTTTAAGGGAATTAGTCATTTCGCCACCTCTGAGCCAAAATTTTCCACATTTGTCAAAAAAGTCGAATTTTGATGAAAACGAACGGCAAATTTGTGTTAATTTGACTTAAATCGGTAGTCTACTGGTAAACCTAACTGTGGGTCCCTTTTTTCGGCAAACATTGGTATAGTTAGTGGGCCCACTTTCCAGACTCTCTCGGAGGCACGTCGCTCTCAACCCAAACTTCATAACCTCCTCCTGGCAACGCTTCGATGTGGACTGTAGAGGTCCTGTTCTGAGCATTATGTTTTTCTCTCTCCTCTCATCCTCTCTCTTTTAAATCATTAGACCAATGAATCTGATTCTGTGGTATAGCTACAAGCTATAGTGAATTACGAGTTGGTATGCGATTTTTTATTCTGTCAACACGAGCATAACATGTTTCATTTATAGGTTAAGATTTAAATTCTTAAGACCGTTGTAGAGGCTTGCAATATCTCACACAGCAAAGGGAATATTGCAAGGGTTCCGCGCTTTGCGCTAGAGGACTCACACACACCCCTGCACTGCGCCGCTGTGCACGTCGCTATTTGACAGCAATATATTAGTCTTTATTTTGGCCCCCACAAGCCCCCTGTTTTTTGGGGCGTATGTTATCATGTAGATTGTAGATAGCCGGATGTGTTGGTCGGTCGGGCGGGGGGGGGGGCAGAAAAAGCATTATCCACTCTCAGCACTTAACCGATTACTCAATGAACTTGCTAACTTGGCATGATATACTAACCTGATGAGGTCCTGTGCTGTATACTTTTTGGACCAGTGTCTGAATAATTATCATGATCTCTTTTGCATATTTTCAATAAATTGATTAAACCACAGTTGTGGGGCCATTTTAGGTTAACGCACGCGTATTCCTTGTTACCTTTCTGTCGAGGCCCAACCTTTGAATAGGGCTGGATCCACCCCTGATCAGCCCCCGCATAAGGGATTCATACATGCCCGCCCGCAATTTGCTGCTTGTTTGTCTGAAGGCATGAGGGGTCAAAAAGTTTCAAGCCCCTAAGAAGGGGAATTATTTTTTTTTTTTCGAAATTAAACGGGAGATCAACATATAGCCCCGTATCTCAACTATGTTTAACGCTAATCACTGTTAAATCGTAATTTAAACACCCGCTAAAATAACGCAATTCTGAAAGCATGGTTAACTTTAACGCTGTTTAAATTTAGCCGAACATCGTAAACTCGCTAAAACGTTGTTAAACTAGACTTGGTCCGGGGGAAGTTTAAGGCGTGTTTAACTTCACGTGTTCATCAAATGCCTGATTTTCAGCTCTTTTTGATACTCGTGGTTAGACCATTTACCTCCTTTATTTCTCTATCTTCTTTTTCCGAGTCCCATTTCTTCTCTCGTCCATTTTTCCTTTGCTTCTATTGTCAGCTAGTTGTTTATCTGTTATAGTATTGAAAGAATCGCAAGTGCGGCACATGCATAAACCGTTTTAAATAGGCCCGGACTTTTGTCTCCATCATTCAACAAATTTCTAAAGCTCTTGCGTAACGCGAACAGGTCTTGAATTTACCCGTGGGCTTCATGCGTGGATTATAATACGGGATGCATGTCTGGCATATAAATATTTCACAAGGCACACGTAATGATATAGGCTAAGAATAATTTGAAATACAGTGGTTAGCTAAACGACTTGTTAAAATATTTTTAACCTGCGGGTTTCTTTAACATTGCGTTTTAGCTAACCACAGTTTAGGCCTAACCATCGTTTGTTTAAATAAACCATCGTTTGAGATACGGCCCGCAAGCTCTAACTTTTCCACGGCCAACCAAAGGATTGTAGGTGAACACTCCCGTTATGCTAATAAATCCAGCTTTTAGGTATGTCGGGAACGCGGTTGTGGATCACGAACGAGAGTAAGGTGCATTTTTTTGTAAGGTTGAAGCACTCATGAATGAAATTCATGGGGTAAAAGAAAGAAATACCAGTCACGGCGATTTTGGTCAAGTCGCATGTGACTATTACACCGGGAGTTTGTACATGTGTCAACGAATGAAAAAGTGGCGATAAGAAGGTGAAAATAATGAGGCCTCTCTCGCACAGGGGAATGGTCGCGGATTATCTACTGTTTTTTTGAAAGGTTGTTTTTTTCAAATAGGAGTGTGCCGTGATGCACTCTGCTATCTGAATACTTAACAATGATCGCCCAGATTTTTTTTACTTTTTCTTTTTCTTATTTACAGAAAAATGGAATTGGCCTTAGTTTCGGTGTTATGATTTTTATTCTTTTGCATATCCGGATATCTGATTCACCTGTTCAATGAATCTTCATCTCTTTTCAAATGGATAATTTTTAAACTGTTGACAACTTCAGTCATTTGCTGTTAGAAATCTCATAAATTAACATTTACTGTAGTAAAGGTTTGTAATTTTACCGATTTGTTGCATTCTCTTTGCAGTCAAATGGTCATTTTTTTGTCGATTTTCAAATCCTGAAAGTGCACTGGGCAAAACGTACAAATACTGCCCTTCCTGTCACTTCAAATATAGAAATATCAACATTTTTATGACTCTGATTTTATGAACTATTTTAAAATTATCGTAAGATTAGGGTAATTTACGGCAGTTCCACGAGCATCCAGACTTCCTAAATTACCGTAAATTTATACACAGTGTACAATCATTTTAACAATATTGTATGGTACCGTTGTTATTCTGCCATACGTTTACTGCGAAAGTATAATTGTGCCAGTTTATAGTGTCTCGTAGTTTATTCTAACACATTCTGTAATAATGTTCCATTTCACGTTCAAAACATAAGAAAAGTCTGTGACAATTAGACATTTTTGTAAGTTTGTAGTTTTAACAGTGATTTCCTACAGTGGCGGTCAAAATGGATAGTTTAAAACTAGAGTGAAAACACTTGAGTAATCTATGCTGGCCTTAGTCATATAAGTAGTTCTTTTGCCTAAGATCTTACTCTTGGGCCGTAGTCTCAAAACGATGTTTAAAATACACGGTGGTTAGGCCTAAACTATCGTTAACTAAACCAAGAGTTTAAAAAACCGCAGGCTCAATATTTTAACAAGCCGTGTAGCTAACCACGATATTTTAAACGCCGTAATCTCATTCACTGAACTCTGAATATCTTCGCCTATAATTTACGTGCAGGTCAACAATCATTATGTCAAATACCCTTCAGTTAGTTTTTAGTTTTAAATGTACGCAGAAAGTCCACGGGTAGTAACTTTCAAGAATGTAGTGTTATCCAAAAAGCTTGGATACTTAATTGTTCAGCGATGGATAAAAAACACCGTGCCTGCGCACTGATATATCAGCTCAATACTTGCAGTACATGCGACCTTCTCATAGCAGTAGCATGATACCACACGAGCAGAAAACTAGAAGCAGATGACTAATTACAAGAAGAAATCAACTGAGGACTTAGAAAAAACACGATAAGAGAAAAATAGAGGAAGACAATGGTTTAACCACAGTATCACAATAGCTGGAAATATCGGCCTTGATGAAAGTTGATGAAAGTTAAACACGCCTTTAATACCCCTGGACCAAGTCTAAGGTTTAACAACGTTTGGGTGACATATGTTAAAACATGTTCGGCTAAAATTAAACAGCGTTTAAAGTTAACCATGCTTTGGAGAATTGCGTTTTTATTTTAGCGGGTCTTTAAATTGAAGATTGAACCAGTGATTGGCGTTAAACATCGTTGAGAATATACGGGTGCCTTTTAGTTATTTAGAACAATACATGAGAAAAGAGTAACAGTCAACTCGTTCATTTTGTTTATTGAGGAAACGCAAATGATGCATCAAGAAACGAACGTACACATTCATTTTAAGTGTACTTTCTGGAGCCATTTAACCTGTGTAATGTGGAAGATTTGAAAGAATATATTTTTTGAGTTTGTCTTAAGCTATATTTTCATAATCGTAAAAACTATGAAAACAATTATCCCCCTTAATAAAACAATATTGACAGTTCAATCTGTAAAGATGTAAAGATGGAATTTGCAATCGTTTCAGTCTGCCTGACGTTGTTATCAATTAGTAAAGATTGAAGTTCAATCTTTTGAGCTCCTTCCCTCGTCGGTCCGTATACATATTGAAATTACAATCGTTTCTTTTAAGACAAACTGAGTAACGAGTTATTCGTACTTTCTCTTATGGTATATTTTACCTAAAGAATACCATCTGAACAATGAAATCTTCTTCTGTCTTTAAAATAACATAATCTCAGAATAATTAATTTGGACTATTATCTAGCAAACATTATGACTAAATACAATGGTTTAATACAGTGGGGACGGATGTTATTTCATAATATATACCGGTTTCACATTGATTCTTCATAATATGCATCAAAATTCGTTTTCTTCCATCTAAGACGCATCTACATTATGTTTTGTGTTTTCGATTGACAGATGCTCAGTACTTTTTAAATTTATGACCTTTGTCACACCTTTGAGAGCAGAAGTTCATAATTATGTCTTTGATCATTTTACATTGGAGATCTACTTGTAAGTAAGAAAGGCTTATCAAACGAGTTAGTATAGTTCGGGCATGGTTCATAACTCTTTTGTGTCGGTCCAGTAGCCATTCTTTCTTACGAATATCTAGAGAAAAATGGCGTTAGCGTTGATTGCTGGCCATGCATGATATAGGAACCGAAACCTTAAGCTGGATCTTAATTTCCAAACTCTGGCACTAAACCTTTACCTCAAACCAAGTCCCTACTATAACTTCTGAACCCTAATCTTCCTACACCATAAACCTTAAGTTGCCTTACTTCTAACCCTCGTTTCTTTCTACATGTCTACTTGTATCAATATGTCTCGCTGATCACGTATACAAGAATTGGTAACTTGGGACACCTCCGTACTTGAGCCAAATACGGTCATATTGGGAATCCCATTAAGAGCCCAAGCAGGAAGGTTAAGAACCGGCCAGTTTACACAGAATGTGTTCCCATTGAAAAGTGGGAATAATCTAAACGACATAACAGAGTACAAAATCAAGTCAAGTCATTGAGGCTCAGTGTATTTGAAGTTGCGCGCGTTCGAGATGGTTATGTCAATTAAATCGTGCACCCGAGATACGACTTTCTGTTAAACATCTCTGGAATACTATTGTGTTGGGTATATACCAATGTCCCTCCGGTTTGCTTAACCTAATATACAGTTCCTGTTGTGTAGCCAACCCATTGTGGTAAGATTCAGTTGATACGTCTTATTGTACGAGTTAAAACTATTCATTTACGGCCTCCATTCTGCAAATTCGATGCAATATACACTGCAAACTAGTTTCAACGGATTCTTCTTTAAATATTATCATAATTACGTTACTATAAAAAATCGACCCGAAAATACATTCATTTCTGTAGAATGTAGGAAAAACGCAGGATAAGTAAGAAAACGGTACTTTATAACTGTGTAACTAGGTAAAATAATTAATATGATGTCCGCGCTTATACGATTTGCTGATATAGTTACACAACTTTTGGCATTCTTTTTCTGAAGGTCCTGCAAACAAGCCCCACTAATTTCAATCTTTCAATTTCGCCTTGATCCTCCACTTGCTTCAATTAATAAAGGCCAGTAATTTCTTTTAAATCTTACTAATCTTCCAATTTGCCCCAAATTTACCCCTTTATGAAAACACATGTGTTGTGTTCCTGGGCCAGATTGAGTTAAATGTTGACTCTGAGAGTGTGTCGTTAAATGAAAATTTAATTAATTTGGAATTGAAGCAGTTTTCAACCTTTCCGAGAACCTTGCATGTGTTTTGAAGTATTTCATTTTTAAAATTTGTCAAAAATAAGTTTCCCTATCACAGATTATTGCCGTTTTGGTTTGGATTAAATCATTTACGATTTAGATTAAACATGTGTTTCTGTTGCTACATGGAGTAACTGCACTTTCTAAAGTATGTGTGCATATAAAAATTCTGGGAAAATAGGAACTATTTTAGAAAGGAACTGATCATTAAATTAAAATCATTGGCTAACAGTGGGTAAGAGGCTCACACATCATGCAACTGGAACATATACACATATGGTCATTGTCGTATGGTGGGACTCCCCTATAGTTGGTGGCGTTACATTTTTACCTCCTCTTCTATTTTCAACAAGCTTCTGCAAAAGAGCATTGAGTGCTCAATTGTTTTTAAGTTAGGGCTCATTTCAAAGCTTTATTATTCTACCTTCTAAATTTTTGTATTGCCGTTGAGCATTACATTCGTTTTAATTAGCAAAAAATCAACAAAATAATTACTGAAGGTCAATCTGGTGGAGTGGTTGTGGAGGAGTGGCGGTGGGGAGATGACAAACTCAAGGAAAAGGATTATTGTTCTGACACATATTGTAATTTAACAGACTGTGCTTTTAACATAATACTAGCCTTTCCCGGTGCATGCTGGTAATTTCTGAAGCAAAAATTAAAACGTTAACTGGTAAGCTTACCTTGATTTTTATACCAGAATTATAAAGGTCACGACGCTCCGGAATGTCATGTATTACGGGGATATTAACAAAATCAGAAGTATAATAATGTCCAATAATTGTAAACATATTCAACTTTAAAGAAACATTAGAAGATTTCCAGAAAGAAGCGCCCCCAATTTTTTCTCGAACATATGTTTGTTAAATATTTGGAATGCGTACCAATGTATTAGATTCACACCTGGAAGTGAATAAGCCAATACTCCGTCCTTATGTAATAAGATCATGATTTAGTATTTTTCTTTCGTCAACGACATGCAGAAATCAAAGAAAGGTTTTCTATGGGGAAAGATTATACCAATAGCGGCAAGTTTCCAAAACAATGTTTGCGTTTTCTTTTGCACCTGTTTGTCCATAAACCTTCCAAACGTTTCTTTGGTAGGTGGTCTGCAAGCGATCCATGAAAATTTGAGAGAAATTCATATCCGAAAAAAAAATCTCCGCCGTCACTTTAATAAGCCCTGTAATCTTACAAAGTTCTACACTAAATTGCAATTAATCAATGTGATTAAGTTAATTAAAAATGCTTAAATACCAACCCCCTTTGTTTACCCATTGAAGTAATATATCACAGAGAATATCACTATCCTGTTCTATGTTATATGTACTGTCCAGCACTGTTGACATTCATGACTATATTATTTGATTACTCTCTATTTAGAACAAACTGTATGTATTCAAAACTTTTATTTAAGGAAAACAAAGCTGTAACATTTGAAGTTGATATTATATTGATTTGGCTATTCAAAGAAATGTCAAGTACACACACATGTGAAACGTAAAGTGCTCTGCATTTATAGCACCTTTGAACATGAGTTATTTTACACACACTACAACACCCTATAAACCTTTTTAAAATGACTCTATAAACATTTATATGGCAGACCATAAACTTAAATGATGTGTTTCCAGACAATAGATAGCTACGGTTTTCACATTTTCATAAAATATTCAATATTGATTTAAATGGCCTTAATTTTTAAAAGTTTTGTATTCCCTTATTTTTTGTGCACCCTGTATTTACCATCGGAGCTCATTAAAACATATTATAATTATATATTTCTCGAAGCTTATGATGTACCCTGTAAATATGTACTTAGTTTTTAAGATTCTTTACCACAGGAGAAAATACATAAAGTATAAGAGGACTGAACAAACTGATTTTTTTCATATTATCACCCTTATAATTTTTAGTGACCACCCTGTATACAACCACTCAAAACTAGTATAGATAGATTCCTTGAACAAAGCTTTCCAAAATATCTAGAGTTTATAGGTGTCCATGTATATGTTTTTAAACTACATCGTAAATAAGTGCAAGGAGGGTAAAACATAAAATTAGTGTTTTGTACGCAAAGGTGTCCCACCATGAGACACATGCCCCTTATAGACAGCACATTCTAACACAAGATCACAATGAACCTACTTGGCTAATTGCACCCGGATATGTCATAAATTAATGTTTATAGGGTCTAACATGCGATGCACTCTTCCTTTCTCCTCCGATTATTTCAAATCATTTGCGTTTTCGAGTACGAAACCAATTCCAGGTTCTGTACGAATCACCTCCTTTGACTAACTAATTGTTTAACCACCATCCCATCTTCTAAGCCATTCTCTATGTTCCCAAGGAGTGTTTTGCCACATTCTTTCTCTTCCATGCGGCCTCCCTGGTGTGGAGTGACATATAGTTACTGCGGTTAAATATTCCGCGCGCTATTCGTCTCCGTATCCACCCAGCTAGAAACTTACTGTGCGCTCGCGGGCCTCCCTACCTCATCCCGCAAGCATAAAAGACGTTCATATTCGGATCTAAACGTCCTCACATCTTCTCTCTCTAGATCAACATTTGGGATCTAGAATTAAGAGCCTGATTTATGAAATATTACTTATTGTAGTATAGGTTGTAGAGTAGCCATATTAAATACATTTTCAGTACATACAACATTTCAAGTATTTGGTCACAGTGACGTAATAAGTGACGTCAGGGTCATAAAAATACGAAAAAAAAAAACCCGCAAACATCGCGAAAAATCAAGGTTTTCTCGACTTTTCAAAGGAAATGCAAATTAGTCTTTTGGGTGCCAATTTGAAGCTAACTAGGTTTCTAGGTAAAATAAATATTAACTAACAAGTACACACATAGAAGTGGTGTATGGGAAAAAAACATATTACAACAGTTTGCTGGCACAAAAGAAAATAGTTTGGGGGTCACCACACCCACTACTACTTTGACAATATTCTCTCTACCCCGGAGAAGGTAGTTCGTCTACTTGAACCATTTTTGTAACAACACACCAAAAGGGAGGGTGGTTACCAACCCTGAGAATCTGCTACTCCTATTTTTTGGTTGCAAAATTGAATCTTCTGGCGACATATCACACTGTTAAAAACTCTCAATCAAAACAATAGCAAAAAACTGGGCCTCATGGGCTTCCCTTTTTTACAGACATAATCCGCTAATTTACAGACCAAATTCTCCGAATTGACTAAAGTTAGTGTCAGTTCTTTTTATTCACAGATCTAATCCCTTGTAGTTACAGACAATGGAAAAAAGAGGTGTTTTTCGAGGGTACAATGTGCATTGTTACATTGCATTATTCATCTTAATATGTAGCGACTTTTATCATGTTAAGTAAATTTTATACATGTAGGCCTACTTAAAATGCCTGGAAATCGAAGACGTGACGCCTCGGCGTATGCATATCCAATACTTTACACAATACTACGCTACCTTAATACAGGGAATAAATTAATGTACATAGCCCCTATGCAATTTGTCTTTCAAATTAATACATTGCTAATTTAAAAAAAATACAAAAACATGAAACGACGCGTTTAATTCCTGGAATATTTTAAAAACGATTGCTTACTACTTCGAAAAGGGCAGATATTCGTCTTATTTTTTTTTGTGTTTCGTTCTCTGTATACAACCTAACTAACTATTAAGTATGCACGAGGTTGGAATTTTCGGACAATGTATTTTCCCATTACAGACGCACTAACTAAATAAAAACCAAACACTAAAAACAAACAGGCACTTTGGCGGTGCATTGATTTTTGCAACGTTGGTACATGCAAAAAAAAACTGTCTGAAACTAGACACATTATGTGAAGCCTATTTTGAAACACGCTCTTTATAGTTAGACAAAAAGTCAATATATTCCAAACACTTTGCAAAAGTACGTCTCTATGCAACAGTTTTAAAAAGGCAGAATCGGCGATTTCCTCAGGATACGGTCCTCTGTTTTTCTCATTTATGGGCGAATAATGTGTCCGAGTCGGAAAAAAAAAACTAAATAATGGGCGAGGCGTTTTTTCTATTTCTTAAACAAAACAGGCTTGATTTAATACGAAAATGCATTCGCGACTCCATTATTGCCAGATAATGGGCAGGTAAAACTGACAATCAGACTGTCCATTTTCAATAATGGGCAGCAGAGTAATAGAATTTGCATTATACATAATGACTCGCTCCACATAATCACCGGTGAAATAATAAGCTGTGTCTATGCCTTTCGATGTAGAAAATCGCAACTTTGTAAAAAATTCGAAATCGAATTTTTGTTATACAATGATCCTATGGTACTGTTATACTACCAATAAATTTACTGCAATAAAACAGGAAATTCTGATTCAACTCAAATTTGGAATTGGGCAATCTAATTTTAGATAATTAATACACACAAAAATATTATTTCAAAATCTCTGAGTCCGCCTTTATGAAAAAACAGGTCATGTTTTCATTCACGACATTCAGTTTCGTAAGACGTCTTTGAAGCTAGGTTGGAAACATTGACAGGCCGAGGACAGCTTCTTCGGGTCTTAATCTGTTTTCAATTGTAATTTCTATTTTGTTGATTTCTACTATGGTTCAAGAAGAATATGTATTTGCCAAAGCAGGCCTTAAATATGCATTTTACCAAGAAAACATTTTACAGTGACTCATCTAAGTTACCTATCAATGAAAGAGGGGGACGCGGCTATCCAATATTACCAATATTATTACTAGCATCTGAGCTAGTTTACATCCCATTAGGTACAACCCCTATCCATCACTCAAAAAACAAAAGTTCAAGATCGTTCTTTTCTGTTATATTACACAAACTATTAGTCTAAAACAAAGTAAGTAATTTTTGATACGGATTAATATGTCAGCGGAAGCCCACCAAGTTGAATTTGTAAACTTTTTAACTGCTTTTTGAATCAAAAATGATAAACATTTTGATTAAAAAAGTTGATACAAAATGTGGCAAAAAATATGACAAATGATTTTAGAGCTCCAAGCTAACCAATGAATCTGGTTAGAGTGGATTACGCTGGTTGTGCTGTTCTGCATGAAAAGGAGCTGCAAAATCTAATTGAAACTGCTCAAGAAAGTCACTTGATACAACTGATATTCACACTTAGGAGGGTCGTTATTTACGGCCCGTCGGTGGAGGGTTTGAGGGAGAATAAGAAAACATTTTGTAAGGGGAGAGGAGAAAATGAACATTTTCATCAAGGGGAGAGTGGGGGGGAACAGTACTTTTAAACGGAGAAAGAAATTCATAAAAATCGGGCGGGAAGGAGGAAACAGATATTTTGAACGAAAAAACGAAGGACGAACACAATTTTTCGCCGAACAAAGGCGAATTCCCCTCCCGGCGGAAAGATGAACCCATTCATTAATACAGAAGTGGGCTACTTCAGTCCTGTGATCAAAGGGTGTTTTGAATTCTTAATCCCATTAATGCATGCAACCGTGCTATTACTGTACTGTACTGTACTAAACACATGTCAGTATTTAGGGATAAATAGTGTTCAAGAACTTTAAGAAACCACAAGACATTTCCATGATCATGCTAAAAATTCCCTAAGTACTAACGCTTCGTGGGCTAAAATGGTGTATAAGTCAGGATTTTTATATGTTAAGAATAGGATTTTGGGGATCACATGACCTTTTTGAGGTGAAATTTCCCCAAACTGGTGCATTGTGGGATCGACTTAAAACACACTCTGAGTCGTGATAAACCGCGGACCGATACTGCATGGTTGCGGTCATCCATAATTTGTGAGGCCATAGACCTTTATCCATTAGAACAATTTCAAGCACTGGCATTCTCACTATAGTTGGCGCAAAAAGTTCCTCAACAGCAATGTTTTTTCGATCAGTATTTTGCCAAAGCCCGATAATTTTGAAAGTTTTTGAAATATGCACTTTGTTCCCCACGTCTTGCTCTTTCATTTAACACCTCGCTTGTAAAAAGCGTGCAAAATGGCTGAGCTACAACTCCCAAAAGAGGCGCAACCCCCCCCCCCCCCCCCAACAAAAGTTGCACTAATCGGACTTTGGCACAATGCTGATCGAAAAACATGCCGAGATACTTTTTGTGCCAACTGTATATAACTTCTTTGGTTTATTCAACATTAAATACCAACATTTTTTGGAGATATGCAAGGTAATTCGGGCCATGACAGTCAATTGAAGATTGCCGTACCTATGAAACTTGGTGCGTTGTGCACCGTAACTGCAAAATATGTTTAGCAATTATACCTCAGTTCTGGCTTTAAATTTGTAATCATGTTCACAATCTAGACATGTGCCAAATGCCTAATAACCATGAATGTTCTACTTGTTAAGGGGAAGTGCCCTCAGTTTGGAGTCCCATTTTCTTTTGCATATAGCAATACTAGTTTTAACATGAATATGGGCATGTTGTATATCAACGTTTTCAGTATGAAACAAAGTTTCAGAATATACATGAAATAACAGTATCTGGGTTATCGTATGCAAGTTAGCTGAGGTCAAAGGTCAATTTTAACAAGAATGGGTTAAAATGCATTAATGAAAACTTTCCCCCTAAGTTCAAATACTTTTGTGGGTTGTTAGATATGTGTTATGTTTTATTAAACGGATTCACTGATCTTAAGTAGTGTAACCTAATGCAGAGTTTATCCCCCCCCCAAAAAAAAAAAATATATTTCTGGTTTAAAATATATATTTTAGGTCAAAACGGTAAAAAAGTGGACATTTTAATACAAAGTCCTTTCCACAAAAAAAAAATACATTTTGCATCAAATTGATCAATTTAGGTGGAATTCCTGATTTTTAATAAAATTTGTTAAACATCGCAGCTTGAAAAACAAAAAAAATACCAACGAAAGTATGTTATACATAATAACATAGGACAAGCTTGCTATTTTTCGAATTTTGTCATAATTCGTCACCTACTTTGGCAATAACTTTTGATCGACAAATTTGCGACCAAATATAAAAAGTTAGAATTGAAGCTAATACTTTGTAGATTTTGGTTTTGGTAAAATCCCAATTTTCTTCAAGTCTTCTGAACTTGAGGTCACTTCCCCCTTAAGCACTATCCATCAAATTTCAAACGTGTTACTATTTAAAGGGACGTAAGGAGATTTCCCGAGGATACATTTTTTTGTAAATCTGCACTTGATTGGTTGTAGAACACATAGTGGGAACGTTACGACGGTTTATTGAACAATTAAGCAGGTAGAAAATAATCCAAAAAACATGAGTTTTGATCTCGCCTGCTGTCCTAATCGGCTAATAGAGAAGTATGCCTAGACTTTCTGTCGTGTCCGGGTGTCGTGCACGACAAGATATGCTAAATTCTCGTTTTAACGACGGTGTTTTTGGCTTATTTCATTTCAGGTGTGAATTAATACATTGCTATAAGCAATGTAAATATGCAAAAATCTTGCTTTCGACAAACCTTGGGGTGCATATTTTTTTTTTTTCTGGAAACTCGTGTTCTTAAAACCGGTTTGAAAATGAAGGCAAGAATATGTTTAGAAAAATGTGTTATTGGTAAATACGTTTTATGCAATGTAGTCAACATCAAATGCCAATATTTCTGAAGGTCATTAGAGCTCATCCGACTTCAAACACTGTCAGATGTTTATCAAATGTCTATACCCAACAAGCTTCATTAAAGAGGCACGAGGACAAAATTTTCAGAAAGAAGTGCCCCATTTTTTCGAACCCGGGTTTTTTGCATATTTTAAATGGTTGCCAATGCATTAGATTACACCTGAAGTGAATAAACCGTATACGCAGTCTTTATGTAATAAGATGATTTAGTATTTTCTGTCGTGCACGGCAGAAAATCAAAGCATGCTTTTCTTTAGAGCCGATTACGATAGCAGGCAAGTTCAAAACATAATTTTGGGTTTTCTTTTTTCTACTTGCTTGTCCAATAAACCTTTGAAACGTTCTCAGTAAGTGATCCACAACCGATCAAGTGTAAATTGATAGAAATTCGCATCCTCAAAAAATCTCCTCCTGCCCCTTCAAATAAACAATTTATGCACTGTTACGAACCGCGAATAACAGGTGATCGGCAAGTTTGTATTTTTCTGAATGTTTCAAAAGCAGGATTAAAACTACATTCAAACCTACTGTTGCGAATATTTCTGCACTTATCGTTTATTTTCTTTTCCATTTTTTTCATGAAAGAAGACGTGAGGCACCCTGGAAAAACTGTTGATGTTTGCTCCAAAAGGGCTTGCATGGGTTGCAGCCGATACAGGCAAGTCCGTCGCGGCCTTTCTGGTGTGGGATTTGTGGGATTGGCCCCATAAAATAGGCCTTCTGATAGTGTTTCTTTAGATATTACCTTGTCTAAAAGCTTGATGATGAATTTCGATGGTTCGTCTGCGCTACTCCAAATTCTTACATAAATTTCGTGGCGAATGGAAATTTTGTGGACGCCGCCTATTTCTGCAATCCCGCCCCTGTTAGTTTCACGCACTGTCCTCATTTCTCCCCGTTCCACCCGGCACCACTTGGTGTTGTACGAATCCTCCTGGGGCTGGGGATGCTGCTGTTCCCCCTGTTGCTGCTGTGGTTGCTGTTGCTCAGGCTGCTGCAGCTGTTGCTCAGGCTGCTGTATCTGTTGCTGATGTGCCTGTTCTTCCTGCTGCTGCTGTTGTCGCTGCTGCCGCTGTTGCTGCTGCTGCTGTTGCTGCTGCCGCTGTTGCTGCTGCTGCTGCCGCTGTTGCTGCTGCTGCTGCCGCTGTTGCTGCTGCTGCTGCCGCTGTACTATCTGTCGGAGCTGCCGAATCTCTGCCATGTTTTGTTCAAGAAGGGTGATCGTCACCTGATGGTTAGAATCCATTTGCCGTTTCATGGCCCGCATTTCCCTGACTGCGTCTGAAGGGTGACAGACATGAATATAATCAATCATCAATCAACCATAAACTCAGTTTACCAATTTATTTATTGATTTGATCAAGTGAGTTAATCGGCGTTGAGTTTAGAAAACTTAGTTTATCAAATTGACTCTAGGTTTTCAACTTAGGAATAGAAAAAACTGTGTTCAAAACCGGCAAACAAATGTTTTCCAAAAAGACATGCTTTTCACCGACAGTTCATCAATTTGAAAAACAAAAACAATTTTTTTTCCTCTGTGGAAAAACTGGGCACGAGTTCCATATACCACTTTCGAAGTTCTACATGTAACATTTTTTTAAATTATATTGGCCTTATGGTTTAGGATATTTGTAAGTGTTAGGCCATAAATAAAACTAATTTGTTTCTTGTACAATTTTAAAGACGGTAAATATGGGACTCTTTGTGAAAAGTAAGTTAAACCCTCGTCTACCTGAGCATTTTTTAACAACGCACCTGAAGGGGTAAATTTTCTTATTGAACATCCGATTCTTACCAATTGGGTACCACAGGATAGCCTAGAGTTTCTTCTGTCCATTGGTATATCGAAATAGGTACAAACATTCCGTCACTATGACGTCATAAGTTATGAAAAGTATGAAAATCCTGGATATTTTGTTTTTGCTTTTTCTCGCACATTGTGCACTAAAAATGTAAACTAATGGTTGTTTTGAGTTCAGAATAGGCCAAATGGATTATGTATGAGCCATATTGAAACACTTTACTTTTTTATGACACCTTTTTCTGAACCATGTACTTTGCCATACCATTCATTTCTACACAGAAATGGATTCCGGGCCCCAATTTGGGTTATTTACATATCAGCATGTAAGTAAACGTAGTTAATGAAACATTAATAACCTTAATCTCATTTGTATTTGATTGGAACAAAGTCTAACATGCAGGGGTTACCCACAAAATGGTCCAAGGTCAAAATATGTAAAAATAAATTTTTGTCAACGACGGTCCGTGGTGCCATAAGTGGACCCCAGCTAATTTTCTCAGAAGAAACGAAACTGCAGGATTTCATTTTCTTTTTACTCTAAAGGTACGCAGCTTAAAAGTCTTCAATTACAAAAAAAATGGCCAAAAAAATACTCTTACGTTAAAACGCGACACGCTAAAAAAACCGAATCCTGGGGTCCCATGGACCATCCTTATAATTATGCACTTAGGGCCATGGTCCGATCGCTAATAGACACGTCCCCAGAAGCACAGATTTCGGAAGTGGTGCCCAAAATTTGGATATCTGAAGAAAGCTACTGTTTTTCTCTTACCCTGTGAACCGCTAAATCTTACTTGGGCTAAAGGATGTTGATTTGGATGTTTTCAACGCAAAATGTACCCATTTGGTCGACGAATATAATTTAACAGTGCTCTAACTGGGGATTCACGAAAATCACGTGTTTAGCTATCACATCAAAGCGAGTTTTGAAATATCGGTGCAAAACTATACAGATGGGTTGTGGGGTGAAGGGCCCTTCTAAGAGTGAAGATTGAAAACGTAGGCCTCTATCTTACATCGGTCAACCCCCTTTAAGTGTTTAAAATTAACCTATGCATTTCCAAAAAATACTATTGCAATAAAAATTAGTATTTAGGCTCACATAGTATCCTAAAGCACCCACAGACTTAGAATATTATAAAAGACAGCGTACCGGACACCCAAGTGACGCCTGAGGTGACGGGTGAAAGCGACCCTGGATGGGGCTATGAAAAGACACAGCAAAAACATCAATTAAACCACATGCGCATACCATATGGTTTAATTTCTTCCAAAAAGTTTAGTTTCAGTCCCACAACATTTCAGTCTAAAATACGTGTTGCTTCAGTGCTCTAAAACGAAGAGAATGGGAATTTCCAGAAAATGTTGGGGAGGAATAATTTGCAAATTGTTAGCAGACGTGAGTCTGTATATTAAATGATCTAATTTGAGGGTCCAAAAAATGTGTGGGCAGAAGCAGTAAGTGTGAGCATATTGGGGGTAGGTACTTCTAAATGCAAAAGAGTTGAATTTTCACTCTTTTGGGTGACTACAGGGCCCCACTCTGAAAGTGTGAAAATTAAACAGTTCAAAGAATGACTTTTTGCGTCAAATTTGATCTTGATTAATGACAAAACTCAATGATATCATTGTATCATTTGTTTAATTATTGTTGTTTAAAATTAATCTTTCAAGTGTTCCTCCATGATGTGAAAGGTCGCGCCCGTGAGTGGTACACGTTTGTTTATGTGGAGGGGGCGCGAGAGCGCCGCGCGTAGTTAGGTGGGGGATCGTGGGGGTGTACCGTAGCGGGGACGGTGCGGCCAGATGCGTGACAGTGTGCACTTGTGAGGAAAAAGAGAGAGGCGAGGGAGAGAGGAGAGTGGGAGGAAGAGAGAGGAGGAGAGAGTAGAGAGAGTTGGAGAGAGAGAGAGAGAGAAATTGTCGTTTACCTGATTGGTGGTTGGTGGATGGAGAGTACGGGGAGGTTCGAAATAAATCCACTCCGGCGTCTAGACGACGTAGATGGTGTTGAAAAATAATGACCTCCCAACAGGCAAGCTGTTCATATCCCGTGCAATGAAATGTTTTCGCCTGAAATTATGCAGTATAGTACATATAAAATATAATCGAGTAACTTCAAAGTTGACCCCGTACAAATTGAGATTACCTTTTTTACCATTTAGCCATTTTACCCTTATGGCCTAACCTCCAAAACCAATGGTTAGGTGCTACAAACTAACATTTTGGGATCTTATGATTAGACGGACATTATGGCACACATTTCAACATGATGCGGCCCTAACGAACACTATTGAGGAGATGTACTACCTATACTCCAGCAGTGACTAGAGGAGGCCTCACTAAATACAATGGTGTTAAACTTTTTCTGTAGTGGGGATGAACGAATTCCTTAAATTAACTTCTGCTCCTGCTCTATGAGAGCAATCATTGAATTTGATAAATTAAAAAAAGATACTGCAGGGTCATTCCGCTATCCAATTGCGAGAATTCGTGGTGATTGGCGCGATGTCAGAGCAAAACAAGAAATTTTCGGCCGAGATTTCGATCGCTGGTGCGAAATCTCGGGTCGCAAAATGAAATACGCTCGACTCACGTACGAGAAAGATTCGTGTGGTCAGTACAGAATCGCAATTTCATGAACCATGACAAATGATAAAAATAACGTTTTGTAGTGCGATACTGTTGATGCAGAAATCACCGGCCTGCCGAAATAACCGGTGCCGAATACCTACTTTCGGCAGTGCCGAAGTACCGGGGGCATTCGGCAGAGGAGCAAGGGAAGTGTGACAATAACGTGCTGTGATGAGTGTAGGAGCACGGGTTAGACATTTTCGTGATTTTATGGACAATTCTACAAGTGAAACTCATTAAAATCAGGCTTTGGCATTTAGGAAACAAGCATGTATGTAATAGTAGAACGTAAATACATTATTGTAAACGCCAAAGCACCACTAGACCCAATTAAGCAAGCTTGGTAGCCGAATTCGGAAAGAATGTATACGTTATAGCATGATAGTGACATATGGCTCCATTGTAAAGGTCCAATTTATTGAGGAGGGCTATTAGGCAGGTTGCAACACACGGTTGGGTTTAGGGTGGGGTTATAGGGCCTATAGGACGTAGGGTTAAGATCGGGTTAGGAATAGGTATGGTTGGTATTGGAGTCAGGTTGAGTACAAACATTGGGATTGACCTATGTGATGTGTCTACTCGCAAATAGGGGTCTATGGATGTTATTTTTTTTTTTCTGAGGGGGGGTGGGGTGGTCATGCTAACTTTTATTATCAGTACCAAGCACCTATCGGCATATCAGAGTAGAAATCATATGAGGTATCTAAGTGGGGTGTGTGGGATGGGTGTAATGGCATTCTATGGCATCGGCCTAGTAGGCTAACTTACATTGGGGTTTATGCATTTCCAAACAATCTTTCAATTTCTCCGACGCCCTCCCTTGTAAATACTGAACGAGGCCCCTAAAATTATTAGTTTAAAGCTAATCTTAACATGTCGTACCGAGCTGAGTCCAATGAACACCTTATTCGTGTCATACTGTGGTCGTACAGCAATTGACACACGAACTAGTACATCCAACAACCGCACGCTGTAATAAGGATCTCTCGGTGCCGAACAACTGGGATAACCCATCGTTTCGCAAGAACCCTGCTCGTCGGGCAGGGTAGTGACGGAAGCCCGCAGTTTCGGCATGAATAATGCCGAAAGACCTGGCGTTTCGGCAGATAGCCCTGCCGTACGGCAAGGTCATCGGCCGAAAGACCGGGCGATCGGCATAGCCCAGATTTCGGCGCAGCAATACACAAGGTAGTGAAAAGTTGGGGAACAATCGGAACAATGTGAGCATAACATACGGTTACTGTTCCAGCCATGCAAAGACTTCCAGGCACTGAACTGCGACATACCATGATTGACCATCTACCGTAGGCTTGAGGGCGAAACATTGTTCCTGCAAAAAATGATTGAAAAAATAAACGATACGAAAGGCACAGGAAGATCATGTCTGATATAATTGTTCGGACTTCGAGTTATACAAACTACATCTACATTGTTACAAATCTTGTACACTTTAACTGCAACTGTTAATAAAAGCTTGTAATTGGTAGATTTTGTTAGATTATCTTTTCTGTCAAATGACAGTTTTTGTTTATTTTTAACTTAAATACGTACACTGGACAAAATCTACAAAACAGCATTCAGTTCGTAACAGTTAATACCAAAAATATTAAGTAGGATTTTGGACGGGTTGTTTAAAAAAATATCAGTAAATAAAATTATTGCATTATAGGTGTCCGAGCAATTTCGCACAATGTGCATATTATTTTTCGCGAATAATATCCTTACCTTCACCATGTTAACGGTTATTGATTGGTCTTAAAGGTGCAATAGATGAGAGTTCAAGTCTCCAGATTAATTGATGTAGTGGAATTCATACAGATTAGGCACTCAAAGACTCCCTACCTTTTATTGGTTACAGAAATAATTCAACTGAAAAACAAAAGGGGATTGTATATGCTTATATTTCAATAGAAACAAAGAGGCTGAATTCGTATTCTCCCTAGACGGACATTACAGAAATTTCACAATTTTTGTACACAGAAAACAGTCCTCAGCTTTCCTACAGAGGACTCTTGAATAAAGGCTTTAACCAGTAAAAAATCAAGAATTTCGCATGTTTCGGGACACTGTTATTTGAAATTCTCGTTGACCTGTAAGCGGAAAATAATAAACCACATTGAGTGAAGTAAAGTAAAATGCGAAGGGGGAGGGGAGAATTATGCGTATTCAAAAATTCCATTTCGCACGAAAACCGCCCTTGTAACACAACACAACCCGGACAGTTTACAACCGCCTGGATTTTGTTGTTTAATCCCCATTTCAGTTATACGGATTGGTACCACATGGTATAGCTTAGAGCTTTTTATTTCCTTTGGTACCAGAATAAGTACAAACAGTCCAATGAAGCATGTATGAAAATATGGAGATTAGGGTGTGAAAAAAAGATCTAATTTCCATTACTAGCTCAGAAACACATTCTGGAAAATGCTCTGGCTGTGTTAAACTAATCATTGGCTATCATTTAGAACAAACAATCACATGACAAATCTCATAATCCAAAAAAAAAAAAAAAAAAAAAAAAAAAAAAAAAAACAAAAAAAAAAAAAAATAACTTTCTTGTGCTTACATTATTTGCTTATCTGTTCTGTTGATTTGAAATTGTTATTTTTCTCCAGAAGTCTGGGGGTTTGGCACCCCCACACTTCGGTAGACGATGTTATCCTTTTAATTCTTCGCCATTTTTAACATGCGAGTGCTGACTTTTTAATCAAACCTCTACACCGTATAAGTTATAAAGCACAGTAGCCAAACACAGTATAAATCCACAAATAAATGTTCAAACTGACTACTCCCGCTGCTTCGCCATATAGGGCTACAGATAGGTTTATACTGGTGAGCTACTTTAACAGTCCTATACGTGGAGCAAAGTAAAAGAGCTATACTATAATACTTACTTCAACAAGGGCAAGTTCAATCCGTCCCCTTTCATTCCGCTGCTGTTGCACCTCCAGTCTGGCACGTGAGTCTGTCCTGCTGATGCACCTCCAGTCTGGGCCACGTGAGCTCTGTCCTGCTGTTGCACCTCCGGTCTGGCACGTCAGCTCTGTCCTGCTGTTGCCACCTCCAGTCTGGGCACGTCCAGCTCTGTCCCTGTTGTTGGCACCCTCCAGTCTGGGCAAGTGAGCTCTAGTCCTGCTGTTGCCCGCCAGTCTTGGGCACGTCAGCTTTTTCTGCTGTCTTTTTCTACCCACAACTCGAGCTATGCCGCTGCAACCGTATTTCATCTCCATCTCGTGTCCTTGGCTGCTGTTCATTTTGCTGCGTGATGCCGAAGGTGGTCCTGGGTTTTTGACTATTCACGACTCAATGCCACTAGGCCCTGTGACGTGAATTATTCTTGTTGTGATGATTTCAACTTGCGGGACCAAATTGTATCCATCGACCTTGCTTATATTCTAATTCTCCTTCTGCTTTGAATTTGTTTGGGTTGCCTGTTGAGGTCGATGCTGGACCTGCGGGTCCTCTCGGGCTGTTGCTGTTATGTTGACTAGCCTTTCGAGGTTCGTTGCTCGATGTTGCCTGTTTATCCCCTTCCTGCGCTGTTGCTCTTGAAGAAGTTCTTCTTGTTGAATGTTTGATTCTGTTGTGTTCGTTCTGAGCTGCGGTCTTGCTCAGGCTGCGGGTCTTTCGGGTTGCTGCCGTGGTCGCTGTTGTTCACTTCGCTTCTGCAGTTGCTCGCAAGGAAACTCTTCTCGTTGATATTGTTTATTATTCTTTTGCTGTTGAGGTCGATGCTGGACCTGCGGGTCTTTGCTTCTGTGGGGTTTGTTGCTGCTGATGTTGCTATCTTGTTGAAGTATTGTTTGCTGCCGTGGTTGCTGTTGTTCACTTCCTGCTGCTGTTGCTCGCGAGGAAGCTCTTCTTGTTGATGTTGTTGATCTGTGGAGTTCGATGTTGGAGCTGGGGGTCTTGTTCTGGTTGTGCGGTGTGCTGTTGACTATCTTGGTCGAGATGTTGTTGGGGGTGCTGCTGGTTGTTCATTTTCGCTGCCTGGTGCTCTTGAAGAAGCTCTTCTGATATTTTTGATTTATCCTGTTGCTGTTGAGGTTGCTGGTGCTCCTGTTCAGTCGGTTTTGTTGTTGTTGCTGTTGAGGTTGTTGGCGTTTGCTTTAATTCTACTACATGTTTGGTCAACATCACCATTATCATCATATCATCACCATTATCATCATCATTATCACATCATCATCACTACATGGGTAACATCATTGGTTCTTCTGGTTGGCCAACAGTGATGCTGGTTTGGCGGTAGATCTTGCTCGGGGTGTTGTGGCCTGAATTCGTGTTGAGGTTGTGGCGGGGGTTGTTGCAGCAGCTGTTGCTGTTGATGTTTCTTGAGGAAGCTGTTTTTGGTTAAGCAGCTTTTCTTGATGTGGAGGGAGAGTTTTGTTGCTGTTGATAAGTAGCTGCCATTTTGCATTGCCTTGGCAAGCTGTTTCGGAGCTGGAGGTTTAAAAAAATATTACACACCGTAAGACACCTTAACATGATATTTTTCTTTTTAGTGGGAGCATTTATTAGGCTTTAGAAGTGGGTCGCATAAATCGAAACAAGAGTATATACCGCGTGTCCAAAAAACACGCAACACTTGGTGGAAGGCGCCCATTGGTTTGAACAAAAGCAAGTGACTACTTATTCTTGTTGTAAAGTAAGATGGGACTGTTAGCTAATATTCCTGAAAGTTCCTAAAGGTAGAGTCAATAGTTTTTAAGATATGGCACCCAAGAATGAAGTAACCCGCATGACCCATTTTGCAAAAATTAGGAGCTGGTGATCCACAAGACGGCAATGAAGAAACGAAATGGTCAAATTACAATATTGATTTGAATCAACATTTTACTTGCCCACATTTATTGCAGAACGACTTCTACTGGTCAAATGACTGCATTACATAATTATTATTTAACTGATATATAAACATGCCAAACTCCACATTACCTAAAATGATAAATACGTTAGGCTGCAACTTGCTTGTTACTGAAAAATGTACTTCTCACTTAATAGTTATAGTTAATAGCGCCTCAATTTGGGTTAAATGGGTCCTGCAAATTACTTGATTTCTGGGGTCATATCTAAAAAATATTGACTCTACTTTATGAACTTTTCAGGGATATTGCTACAGTCCCATCTTACCTTACCACAAAGAATATTGTCACATCGTTTGTTCAAAAAACTTTTTTATTTTGGGCACCTGGCCCCATTGGTTGCGTTTTGTTTGGGGGGGGGGGAACACACGGTACATTTCATGGAAACTACGACACTATATGCATTCTATCCCTCCCTCAAGTGTGTTTTCAGTGTGTTTGTTTTAATAAATATATACGAATCAAGTATTGTAAATAGACCTAGTGCCTTTAAAATAACATACATTAATCAGTAAAACCGAATCATAATAGGATTAACTTTATGAAATAAGTGACACGTACCAGAGGGTTGTAGCTTACTAGAAATAGGAACAAGCCAAGCCTAAACCGCCTAAAATCCTAGACCTACTACCTCTCTGATTGGCTCATTCCATGGTATCACCGCTGAGGAACATGAAAATAGACTTTTGTTTCTGGCATTTTTTGCTATTTTTTCTCTGATTGATTATAACTTTAGAAAACCTCAAAACGACCTGTTCCCCCCCCCCCCCCCCCCGCTCAGGAGGTAACTGTGTATTGTAATAGTCGTAATATGCGTATTTTTCCAATTTAGTGAATTTGTAAAAGTATTTTTCGAATTTAAAAAGAACACCACTAGAAAGAAAAAAAAAAAAAAAAAGAAAACAGGTAAATATTATAAACTTTAGAACGCATAATTTGGCTGTAATTGGAATACAGCAAAATACTGTAAATTTTAGGTCCATTTTTCAGGCACATTATGACCAGTAAATTACAATTTAGCTCATATTCGAATTAAATGAAGAATCTCACATTGTTTATACACTATATGAATTTTCAAATATACGATTAAATCATAACATTTACATGGAAAAATATGTAAATTTTACAGGAAATCCTGGCAAAATGCAAACAAATTTTTGTTTTTTTTCCGCCCCCGGAATCCCGTAAAAACAGTTTTTCAGGTTTCCATTCAAATTCACTGTCTATTTATAGATACATGTAACATAGGTCATATTTTTACAACAACTTATTTAGTGTACAATGTAACTGCACGGTAAAATATTATAGTTAGGGTGATCGTTAGTGCTTTTTATTCTCTACAATTCACAATCCAAATAACTCACTAATATATGTCTTGATTGAATTATTTTTTACAGATATACTGCATTTTTCCGGTAATTTGTTTTTCTACCAGATTTTTTCTTTTAAAAATGTACAGTATTTTTACAGTGTATCTGAATATAGTATATTAAGTTGTAACTTATATTAATGATAGCCTAAATCAAGGGTGTCCATTTTACTACATGTACATGTATAGGTAGGCCGTGATTCCAAGGTTATCATGTTCGCGTATGGCCTTACAAATGCACCCAAATGCTACTTTGTACTTGGCACGAAAACTACCCTAAACAAGTATTTTGGTTTGATTCGTACCGTAGCTAATAAGTATTTTGTTGGAATTGCGCTACCCTGAACAATTAATTTGTGTGAGACTGTTAAAAAAGTATTATAGAGTTTTTCATGCTACCCTAAACGAGTACGTTTAAATAATGTGCCTGTAGAACCATCCCTGACGGAATAGCGTGCTCATAATGTACCTGCCTGTTAAAGGAATGTTTCATTGATGTTCACCATTTCACTCTTGGGTGTAAGGTGTCCCAATTTGTAACACGTGAGTACTTGAATATACCAATATCATGGGTCTCGTCGTGATTGACAGTAATCATGCTGCAAATTTATCTATTTTATTGGACTAAACCGGACTACATAATTATATTCACGAATTTGATTAGATACAGTCCTGTCAAATGGGCCTATTCCATATAAATAGTGCCCCCCCCGTGCCCCCCCCCATAGATATTCATGGCCGGGAATTCCAACCATTTTGTTAATTTTGAGGCTGGATTTCTACATATTATAAGGATGTGCAGGATATACCATAATATGTTATTTTAATTTCATGACCAAGAATTCCACAGATCCTTAATTTTGAGGCTGGATTTCCAGATATTTATTTTAGGATTTAGGAACAACCATTTTAAATTTTAATTTCAAACGCTGAGAATTCAACCAACTTGCCTAATGTTATAACCGAATTCCAAATATTTCATTAAAGGTCATGGCCAGATTGCGAATAGCCTCGTACCAGTACCCCAAATTCAACGGAAATGGTACAAGATTTGGTGTCGAAGAAACTGCTATTTATCTCATTTACCCTGTGACATCTTAGGGCTAAATGATGTTTTGGTTAGAACGGTATGAGAAAAAGGAATGAGCCCCATATTCTGTATAAAACCAAAATGGGGTTTCTTTAGCCAAGAAAAATTGTTCTTTTAAAGCTTTGAAACCTTAACCAGTGCCAGGGTGGTTGCTTTCATTTTTTTAAAACAAATAAATCAGTTTTTCTTTTAAATTTAAATCAGATTTAAAAATTTTATCATTTTTTTTAAATTTCTTTAAATCGGAAGTTTTCTGTCACACCTCTTAATCCTTGTATAGTTGATGGTCCATGGGTGCCAGTTTTGCTTATTAAAATGTCAAAAATGTATAAGAAAAACAAAACTGGGCAGAAAGGAATGTTAAAAAGACCAAAACAAATTTATCAAAAAGGAAATTGATTAAAAATCATGCTTTGTAAAGCAAAGTGATTACAATCGCGATTAAATCAACGTATTTAAATTAAAAACCTGACCAATGTTAATTACAGCACCCTTTGGGGTTTCTTTTTACGGAACGGAAAGATAATGATTTCGTCAAGAAAAATTTTAGAACCAAAAAGGGAATTAATACTAGATCGTTAACTTTGCTTAGCTTTAACTTTGCTTAACCTTTCAAAATATACATCGAAATACAAAAAGAAAACAATCCTAGGCTATAGCCTAGTGTTCTTTAAGAACCTTAGAGTGCTTCATAAGGACAAACTCACTTGTGTGCTAAATGGTTTTAGCTTTTGGTTGAGATAATTGAATTTTTGCTATATTTCAAGAGTTAACACAAACCAAGATCTTACACTGTGTTTGGACTGGAAAAACCCAATTTTCTTTTTCTGAGTTTCTAACTTGGCCTTTGTAGGTTTGGTTTTATGTAACTCAAATTATTATTATTAGTCTATTATATTATTATACTTTTTGTTTAATTTTCAAAACCTTATTTCGATCATTTTTTATCTATTTATTTTTTGTTAATTATGCATTTTTCGTTATATTTGTTTTATTTCATTTTTATGTTTTTTTTATTTTGTAATGTATTTTGGTTCGATTGTATTGAATTTGTATTACTTTTTGATTCATTTTTTGTTATTATTATTTTATTTTTTTTAAATTGTTTTTTTTTTTAGTTAGTTTGTTTGTATTGTCTTTTAATCTATTTTATTGGGGGTTGGATGTTTATTTTAAGTTTAGCATTTGTTAATTATTTTAATTGTTGAATCATTTGTTTCTGTTTAGTTATTATTTCTTGTAATCTGTTTTGGTTTCATAATTTAATTGTTAAATTGCAGTGTTTTAAGTTTGTTTTATTTTAAATCATTTCTTTTTTTATTTACTCGTTGTTCAACGTTATTCTTTTGAATTTTTTACTATTTTTAAATTTCTGATTTAAATATTTCTTTATTTTGATCGTTGGTGCTCTTAAAATGACTTATTTTACCGAAGTAGGGGGGGAACAAGGTCAAGCCCAATGAATGCAATGGATGTTGACTTTGGTGCCCCCTACATTGGGAACTGAAGAATTTACGACAGTCAAAACTATTCCCTTATTTTAATCCTATGAGCTCATCATAAATTGGCCACCATCTTTTGTCCAAATCGGAGTAATTTTAAAATTTGGACCCCCTGGACAACTGAAAATTACCGTTTGTATTGATTATGTGGTTTTAGCCTTAACTCCAAAATTCGGCCGAAGATAGTACAAACTATACCTTTTTGGAATCCTTATAGATATACACTATTAACTTGCGATATATTTCAAAATGGATTGGCTCAATCTCCAAATTTGACCCATGTTATTGACTGACTCCGAAAAAACAATTTCCCCACCCCGTACGATAACTCACTTTTTGTTGGTAAAAGTTGACACCTTTACCTACCAATATCAGTTGGGAAAATCAGCTTCTTTAAAAATTTTTTCACAGATTTGACTAAGAATTGTTTACTTTTGAGTTACTATTATGCACTGTTACACACAGTGGCGGGAAAAATATTGCATAAGTACCTACATCATTTTGCAGTGTTAAAAAAACAACACGACGAAAATAAACAAAAGATTTATAAAAATTTCAAAATCACAATAATATTGCTGCTTGGACATACGCACAAATTGTATTAAAACAGTGTAGATAGGACTATCTACTACATCATAATTTCAAGTACTGCGTTTCTCAGTCAAAATCTCCATTTTTTTTTCCCTCCATAAGAACTTGAGTCATCACTGAAGTGAATATAGGCTGCTTTCCCACGTTCCTGTGGTGGTATCCTTGGTATATGATAATTAATGCAAGGCTATTTGTTTGTGCCTTCTATCTACGAATGTATAGTCGTGTCCACCACGGAGGCTGAACGGCCGGGGTTCAAAAATCTGGAGTGTTCGATCGGGTTTTTGGCCGTATGGACGCATTCGGAGGTTTACACTCCGGAGTTTTATGAGGGTCTAGCGGGGTTTTACCCCTAAAACTGGGGTGAAAACCAAACTCCCAATAACACTCCGGAGCGTTTTGGAGTGTCGTGTCCGTGTTGACACTTCGGGGGTATGCGCGGAGGTGACCTACCCCTCGCCATGTCATCGTTTTGACAACTTCCTGTGTTTGAATATACGCGCGAAAGTGCCACGGCTTCCGGTATGGTGACTTCCGGTCCTCACTCCGATATGAGAAGTGGATCAGAATGGTCAGGGGGATGAGTTGCGAGTTTTGGCCACGTGTGACGTATTTGGATGAAGTAAAATAATTGGATTTAATTTTTACCTCTGGAGTTTTAACCTTTGGCGTTTTTGTGAACCGTGTGAACTGGCTTATGTTTCCTCTTACCTCTGACCTTGTGCTAAACACAGCAGGGGCATTTGGCGGGTTGTTTAAAATGCTGGTAAGTTACGACACAATGGCTGGCCTTTGGCTTGGTGAAATCGTAAAGTTGTACTGGTATAGAATTATGTGTTTAGCAGGCGGGTCGTTATTTCACATGTAAAACAGGTAAAAGTTGAGAGTCCAATACCATTTCATCTAATAGAACAGTTTGCATATGAATTTTCAGAAGGACGGGAGTTCAATTTAATATCGTTATCATAACACAGCTTACTTACATAAATTTAATAATTTTTTAAAATTTAGTATTTTTTCCTAATAAACTCCTCCCGCAGAATCTAAACATCACAATTAAAATATACCAAAATCATTTTTCAACCCTCGTCTAACCTAGCCATTTTTTGTAACAAACTCCCCCCCGACGGTGGGGGGGGGGTGGTTACCACCCCCCCTGTGATTTTCGTTACTGAACACCCGATTCCTGTAAATTTTGTACCAAAGGATAGCTTAGAAGTTTCTTCTTTCCATTGGTACCAAAATAAGACTAACACTAACATCCCCCATTATTACGTCACCATGGACGTCATATGTTAGGAAAGTACAAAATAACTGAATTTAGGGTGGAAATTGATATTCGCAATTTAGCGACTCAAAACCCCTATTATAGCTCAAAATGATGTCATTATATACAACTGTCATTTCCCATAAAGAGAGTCAAAAACCGCATGGAAATTCTGTTTTTTCCTACCCTTTTGGCGAAAAATTGAATTTCCCACGAGTCTGTCTATGGACATGGCCGTTGCTGACATGCGAACTTTATTACGTCATGGTGACGTAATTCTAGGCAATGTTGGTACTTTATTTTGTATTCAATGGAAGAGGAGGACCATATTACTTTGGTACCAAAATTCAAGTGTCGTGATGTTCTGGGTTGTGTAGGCATGTTGGGAACTCTCTTCAGGAGGGGGGGGTGGTTACCACCCCCCTATCGATTACTTGGGGATCACCCTGTACATTACCGTACCCCGGTGGATGTGTGTGGATTAAAGGAGCGGAAAATGTCACATTGACATATTACATAAATATTTGGCACCAAAAAGGGGGTTTTAGGCAAGCCGGGGAAAAAACCTGAAGGGGGGGTGGTAACCCCCCCCACCTTCGGTAGACGGGGTTAATACATAAAAAGGTTTTCACCACATGTGTCAAAGCAATTGTAGTGCCAGTGACACAACATTCAGATTCCCCCCTAGGATCCAGTATTTTAGTTTTTTTTTTGTAAACGAGAGGCCAAAAAAATTTTGTCTTTTTCATGTTGGCTTAGATATCCATAATTTCCTCAAAAAGCAGTTATATTCCATAAATATTTGAACAAACACATAGTTAATATGGAATTATAGAATTTGTATAGGATATGTCCAGCATGATTCCAGAAAAAAATCAATGACCCATTTTTCCATATTAAAAAAAAAAATGTTAACCGTCTTGGCCTTCCAGGAAATTTTTGATATTTCGACCCCATTATCCAAGATTTTAAGTTTTGTAACTAAATATCTATATGGCTTATTTTCCTCTCAGTAAATGTTGGATGACATAGGATCCAATTATTTCGGTCGCATCTGTAATCCTATTCCTCAACCCTCACACACAACGGTCCCAGGATTTCCTTAAATCTCCATGGTATCGCTGTGTGATTTCCACATTTTCGACGCTTGCAGTATTTTTACCACAAAGTGGTGCAAAGTTTTTAACCCCCTTAAAACCGAGGATTTTCAAAACTGACCGCCTTTGAACTGTGCAAAAAGATAGGAGTTGATGACCGATTCCTAAAATAGATAGCAGAAGGGGGAATTAGGTGTGGGGAAACTATAAGCATGTAATGGAGATGGAGTTTGGGTGTAAGGGACCTCGTAGTGGAGATGTCTTTAGTGTAAGGGACGTCATGCGGGCTGTAGATCTAAGGGACCTCATATGACGATGGAAAATCTTGTCGCCATTATGAATATGAGGATCCTTACAACAAAAAATCCTACTCGCATCTAATAAAAAAATAACTGCATTCCCTCATACACTTTAAATTCAGATTAGCCCGCGGGGAGCTCACCAAATATTTGTCCAAATTTTTTGAAACGATTTTCTAAAATGAATTAAATTTGATCATTTTTAATACCAATAATGAGTTTTAAAAAAAAAGTGAAAATAAAAATCTAAATTCAGATTTGTCCTCCCCTTTTTGATCCAAGAAATTTAAAGTGACACATAGAGTATTTATAAATTTTCACATATCCGGTGTCGCTAAAATGTGAAACACGTGATTTCAGTTGCACAAATGTTAAGTTTCTATCACTAAGATCCCCATTTGAAGGATTAAGCTTTATGCTTTAGCCACCACATGACAAGTTTGTAATTTTGTATTGGAGCAACTACAAAATTCGACCTATCGAAATAAGCAAATCAAAATTACCTTTTGTTTTCACTTTAAACATTTCTTGAGAGCACATACAAGGTATAAATCTATTGAGTGTTCTGATCTATATGAAATCAATCCCACATATGACACTATAAAATGATCCTTATTTCGCGTAGCAACCTATACGTTATGGTGCTTTCATACCTAGACGCAATCTTCATTTTGGGTGCCTTTCCCATAAGAAGTCACAAGCAGTAGAATATTTCTTTAAACGACTAGAATAGTTTTGTATTTCAGTCTACCTAAATCCATCTCCGTTATGAGGTGCCCTCCACCTATAAAATCTCATTTCACTGTGATGGCCTTTAATTAATATATACTGGCTTAGAATATTGTCTTATACATAACTTTTTGGTTGGGCTTGATATCTTAATCCCATCTCCATTAAGTGAAGTCTAATGTAACTCCCTTTGGGTCGCATTAAATCGAAAACAACCGTGCTCTCTTACATTTATGATGACTTGGTTGCTCATTAGCTTAATTTTACTTCCATTAATAACTGAGATTCGTCGTGCCTAATCCCCATCTCACTTCTGATGGCCAAGCTAAATATGTTGTATTTTATCGACCCTTTAGGCAAAATGGAACAATCCAAACACTTTAGTTGTTATGTTAAAGCTTCACTGTGAAAACGTTTGTTTGGAAACTGGGGCGAAGTAGTGGTTTTGGCTTGGCATAAACGCGTCAAATCCTAACATTGATGGCTTTGCGTCATTGCCTAAACCCCACCGACAAATGACTGCATATATTTTGATAATCTTTATTATACTGAGATTCATCGTGCCTAAATCCCATCTCACTTCTGATGACAACAAATTCTATCTACTTTTTAATTGTCCCTTTTGAATGGAACATCCAGTAACTTAGTTGTTTTTCGTTAAAGATTCACTGTTAACAAACATTAATTATAACATGGCGCGAAGTAGTAGTGTTTAGAGATTTTATAAACGTCAAATAATCTAAACACTTTACCTCAAAGCCTAAACACCTAACGGCAAATGACTGGGATATGTTTTTGATTCTAAGAGGTTTTGGATATTTTAACCGTTTTTTACAGTGAAATGATTGGCGTACCGCCATTTGTGAGGATGATGGCGGTCCTCACATGGAGAACAGTGATATAGTCCCATGTTAAACGTGTTTTAGAAGATGTTATTGTTAATATTGTTCACTGAATAATATTTGCTATTATTTGGGAAACTACAGCATTATGTAACGTGGCTTTACCCGTATCACGAAGGGATTTCACATAACTCCAAAATCATCGTGATGAGGTAAAGATTCCGAATTTTTAAACGATTTTCTACTTGACTTGCCCCATTAGCAACGTCAATTCTGTGCTTCTTACCAACACAGACGGATTTCTGTACCTGATTGAAAATGAAATAGTACTACTAGTATAATTATAAAGTAAACTCAAATTACATATATGTAGAGCATGTCATTGCTATTTGCATGTGCTATAATCACTTTAAAACCCGTGTTTATAATTTTCACAACTTCCTCGTTTCCTTTCCTATGTTCAAAGCTAAACACAAGTATATCTAAATACCAGGGTGACTAAATCAGAGTAAGAATGTGAAAAGTTTGTAATTATTGCTAAACATGATTTTTTTTCAATACACGAACCAAGATTTTGTATCTTTTCCTCATCATACAATAAATGAAAACAAACTTATATATTTTTTCATTTAATGTCATCTTTGTTTCTTAATTTTGCTAGAAATCACCTAGTAAGAGGCGTGTTTGCTTTAATTCATGTACATAATAAAAAGGTACCGGCAAATTTCCGTAGTACATTTTATAACAATATTTAAAGGGAACAAACCAGGAGACAAATGAAGTTTTTCCTTTTCTTGACCGACCCCTCCTCCCTGCCCGAATGAGAAAGGAAGCCTGAAATATTGAAGGTTTTGGCTCTCAACTATCTTCAGACCAATAACGTTTTTACAAACGAAATCGACCTTTTCGTCCACCTCGCCACGAAAGGATATTCGTTAAACTGACTTCGTTTATATATTGCTTTGTTCATATAGAATTCGCCCCTTAACATTATTAAAAGGCCATGAACCAGTATGAATGGTTTACAGGCAAATTTACACACGTCTGATGTGTATTTTCTTGCATTTCAGTTGTGCAACCTAAGCCATTATAAAAAAAAAACATCCGGAGTGGTTTTATTACAAAATAACTAATTTACACACAAAGAAAATGTTTTACACTTTTTTAATTTCGGATGAAGAAAAACATATAAAAGCAATACAAATACACATACGAAGTCAACGACCACTACCACTAACAAATGCAAAACTGACGAATGAATTCAGTTTACTTTTTTTATCATAGGCCTCTGCAAACATTTTTAACTTTCTTGCTTCAGTGAATCCTCATGCTTGCAAAAAATTATCAGAAGTGGTCCTCTGCAAAGAAATTTGGTGTTATCTACTACTAGTCACGAATCATGAATATGTACCTTCCCCATACTCGTTTACGGTAAAATGTTCATAAAGAAGATAAAATATACTTACTCATACAAAGTTTTGCCAAGTAATAGCGTCTGAGAGGAGGGTAATATACTTTCAGGTTCATCCCAGGAGTTAGCCGATGTACTTGTAGAGGTACTCCATCTAGAGTCATCAGTTCTTCGATGGTAGCATCGCTTGTTGAGCCTTTGTCGCGTTTTGGTTCAAGCCACATGACTTCAAACAACGTTTCGGGAGATTCAGAATCGGAATCCATGTTGAATGCAAGAATGGTGACGTTTATCCAACCACCTACGTATACTAAGCGATAAACAGGAATGCGCCTATGTTTTCCCACAAATTACAACATAAACGCTACAGCGCAAAGTGGCATGTAACTTTGTTTTAATTCTTCCAAAAAAAATTCCAGAATCAATGGAATCGACTTTCCATTAAACCCAGTGAACTACTGCTAGCCAATTTGATTGGGTATTCATAAGGTTATATAATGCAATTAGCCAATCAGAGACATGGTAAGAAGAGCTTGAAGGTGCATACCATAGAGGAAGTGTTTTTATTGGTTACTCAGAAGTTATATCGTGTTTATCCTGTAATGAGGCAATAAAATACCTTAAGAAGGTTGGTATAGCCCTCGCTGAGTTCAAAGGTGTGAATTGTAATCCTCTATACGCTTTCATTCGAGAGTGCGGTAGTGCCAGGACACAAGCCCTTTATTGTATTCACGGAAGACGCGTTTGTTTGGTCAAGTAGTTATCATACAGCTATAAAAGCAACTCTCTTTAGAATAAAGAAGATCTCATAGTAATGTGGGCCATTAAACAACGAGTCCATAAATTTTATTGCCATCTTCTTTTCTCTCACTATTGGTTGATCCAACAAGAGAGGACATTGAACCATTAAAGTCAGAGTCAGTCAAATTTCAAATGTCCATTGTGTCTCTCAATTTGCTAGTGTATAAGCATCACCTCAATAAACTGTGAAAATGGACATTAACGCTTGCTTAAGTTACCTTATTTTTTTGCCATTACTGGTGATATGACATGTCAGGATCCCAACATTTTTTTTTGCATAAAATCAACCGCCGGTGTTTAAGAACTGCGTTGTTCTCAGCTTTACCACTTGAGGCAACTTAACTGCACCAATTAATTTCCAATACAAGAATTCTCATCTTCCCTGGAAAAACAAAACTAAAACAAAAACAAAAACAAAAACAAAAACCTTCGACAAAATTGAGACACCAGAATGATATTAAGCTGCTGCCATTTGTAAAGTTGCTTTGTCTCTGTCTAAATAGTTCGCTGTTATATGTTCTGTGAGGCGCTGCTGTGTTCTTTGTAGAGCGCCATATAAATGCAATATTATTATTATTATTATTATTATTATTATTACTTTTTGTTTTAATTTTCATAAACCTGTATTTCTATTCATTTTTTATATATTTATTTTTTGTTAATTTTGCATTTTTCTTTATATTTGTTTTATTTAATTTTTATGTTTTTATTTTATTTTGTAATGTTATTTTGGTTCTGATTTTATTGAATTTGTATTACTTTTTGATTCATTTTTTGTTATTATTTTATTTTTATTTAAATTGTTTTTTTTTTAGTTAGTTATTATTTTGTATTTCTTTTAATCTATTTTATTTGGGGTTGTATTTTTAGTTTTAAGTTTAGCATTTTTTATTTATTTTAATTGTGAATCATTTGTTTCTGTTTAGTTATTATTTCTAGATTTTCTTGTAATCTGTTTTGGTTCATAATTTTAATTGTTAACTTGGCATTGTTTTCATTTTGTTTTATTTTAAATCATTATTTTTATTTACTCGTTGTTCAACTGTTATTTCTTTTGAATTTGCTATTTTTTTAATTTATATTTAATATTTTCTTTATTTTCATTTTAATTTAGTTAATTATTATTTGCTTATTTTTGTTTTGTTTAGGCCTACTTATTCCATTTATTTTCGCCAAGCTGAGCAACAGACTGCAGCAATATCGGAAACTCTTGTGGGTGACCCGATCGACAACCTCGTCCCCCTACTTTTACTCCCCTTCTCCATTCTTTCTCAATCCCTTAAGTTCCTTTATATTCAAACTATTCTTTAATTAAAAGCAGTGCCATTTTGGTCAAACATGATACAAAATTCTTAGGCCTACACTTTACCTTGACTTGCTCAGGCTTTTGTGGTTCAATTAAGTAACTTATAATTTTTTGTTATTATTTTATTTTTATTTAAATTGGTTTTTTTAGTTAGTTATTAGAGCGCATATACATGTAATATTATTATTATTATTATTATTAACAATGGTCAGAGACTTTGTAGCATTGATATACTGTAAATTAGCGTTTAGAAATACAATATTTACATCATATCACAAATGAAGTCTTGGCTTTCGAATACCGTTTACAGCATCCGATTTGGTTGTTGCAATTCAGAGATACGGCTAATATTCTAAGAGAGGATGCGATACCACTTTTCACAGAATGGGATTCAAAGTTAGAGAAGGGTATCATGTTGATCGGGGTGGGGGTACACTGGCCTAAAAAGGTGGTACGGGTATGTGTGGTCCTTAAGACCCCCTTTCAGGCATCTCCGGCATTTCGCAAGGGTCTCATTTGAGTTCTCAAGACTTTTAAAGGTGCTTGTTCCGATTTATGTGTATTGTGTTCTCTACTTGATATGTGAGCCTGACACTTGCACATACACCCCATCAAGTACCGTGGGAAACAAACTTGCGGTTTTGATGGTAGACGCAATAATGCATGTTGCAAATCCTTATTCAATACTGTGCTAATATTGATGGTTAACCACTAAAACGGCGGTTTTTTTTTTGTTTATATTTTGGTAATGAAATGGATTTGAGGGCTCAAATTTCAGGACGACAATGAGAAAAATACGGCCTTTCATCTGATATCAAAATCGATACTTCCGGGTAAATCAGGGGGGTCCCAAAGACAATCGGAACACGCACCTTTAACTACTTTTTGTGGCCTAATTGTGAACAAGGGTCAAAATTTTCCAATTTTCAGTTCGCAAGACCCCATTTCAAAAGTTTTGTTCAGTTCGCAAGGCACAATGTGTGGCCCGCACGCCAACCCAAATGAAAGTTGAGTGCCACCCCCGGGCATGTTGATGGGTTGATAAAGCGTGTCGATTTAAAAGCACTGGATCATTACACAATAATGCAAAGGAACCTGTTAAGTAATTGAATATCATATATGATAATGATAACTAAATTTGTGCTAAAATGTGTGAGAATAATTAATGAGATGTCCTCTTCAGGATGATTGATTTTTAGATCAGAACAAATGTTTATTATTTATGCAAGATGTGCAATAATTATTGTTCTTTACTTATTTACGAAGTCATTTTAGAATGTTTACTGAGCAAAAGAAACATTGATATACAGGTCACCCCCTCTAAAAAGTCATAAGTGGTGAGATCAGCTTGCAGAAGATCACGATCGAATCGGAAAAGTTGTTGTTTTGATGTCTTAAATGTTCGGGCTTTGAGAGACGAAAAAGGGGGTCAGAATGAGCCCGGGGGAGGGGGAGCACTTGTATTCCAAGCTGGATATCATGCTCGTGTAGAAAAACGCGTAAAGTAATTAGGGTCGTTTTTTTAGATCAGGCGATGTACGCGCGTACATATTGTTAAAGGTACACTATAAAAAAATACTGTAAATTTTACAGTAAAATCCTGGCAGCAATTCTGCCAACAAATTACCGTAAAATTTACAGTATACTGTAAAAATTAATGTAATCAAAACGCTTAAAAACATATATATTTGATGAGTTATTACAGAGATAGTGAATGTGTGAAGAATAAAAAAGGCACTGACGAACACCCTAACTTAGTAGGCCTATCCACAATTTGTTACATTGCATATACTGTAAAATTACAGTTTGTTGTAAAATGTATTACATCAAACTGCAAAATATACGGTAAATTTGAATGAAAACCCGTAAAAGCTATATTTTTACGGGGTTTTGTTGGCAGAATTGCTGCCAGTATTTTCCTGTAAAATTTACAGTATTTTTCCCTGTATATTTTAGTATACTTAATGGTATAATTGAAAAATTCATAGTAGTGTATAATGATGTTGTTACTAATTAAATTTCGAATAAAGTCTTCACTTTTAGATTTTGTCATTATAGGCCTGGAAAATTAGACATAAAATTTACAGTATTTTCCTGTATTTCCAAATTACAGCCAAATACTGCAATTTTTAAAGCTTTTTTACAGTATTTTCCTGTAAATTGCACTGTAATTTTTTACAGTGTATCAAAATCATAAAAAATACAAAATTAGGGTATGCTTTTCGCCTCGGTTCGACAATTTGAATAATTGTCACAAATGACATAAAATGCTGGAAAATAGTGGATTTTTTAAAATTTGAATTTGAAGAATCCTCCGTATTTTCTCTATCCTACACATAGCCTTGATTTCATTTCCGCCTCTATGCTAATCTGCACTATAAATGACTGATCGTTACAAATAGGGGCTGTCTCTAATTTGTGTCGATCAAAATAAGGTCATGAATATTTTCAGTTAGTACGGGTTATAGTTCAATGAAATAGATGAATTTGAAGAACAAAAACTGTCAATTACGATGAGACCCATTACTGATTAATTCCAAAGAATTGGGGACAAAACTTTGCCTCAAATTTAAATGTAATGGATTTAAGTTTCAAACTTATTTGGAAGTTGATTCGAAGTTTTGTTCCTACTCTAACTTCTCTTCGACTTTCTTTGAAATTTAGATAATGTACAATTAAGCAGTGACATGCGCAAATAGATAATTTTAATCACAAAAGAGTGAAATAAAATACACGAAAACTTCAATGAAATCATGTATGAATAACCAGGGCAGGGTATAACAAGAGACTGTTCAGTGTTATAAAAAGTGTATATAGACGTACTCGTTTAGAAGTAGCAAAATTATATCAAAATACTTGTTTAGGGTGAATTCTTAAACAGTCACGAGAATAACTTGTTAAGGGTAGTAAATTTAACCAAAACACTTGTTTAGGGTGGCAAAATATAAAAATACATGTTTCGGGTATTTTTTCTTGACAAGTGAAAAGAGGTCATACACGAGCATGATATCCACCTTGGAATACAAGTGCCCCCCCCCCCCTTCAGGGTATATGAGCGAGGCAGATCGAGCTAGTGCACTTTCTTATGATTCTCTTTTGAAGTAAAGGAGTGAGCCGAGACTGTTGTTGTTGGAGTCGGCTTATATCATTGTGTAAGAAAAAACGACGTACATGTATATGGCAGGGGAATTACACGTGTTTTCAGTGATTCATGTTTGGGGAACGGTCGAACCTTGAGGATTGCACCATTGTATTTTGAAACTACTTTTGAAATGTGCTGTGTCTATCATAGTCCCTGATAAATGGTAACCAAAGAGTAGGTCTAGAAGTTCACTAGTCTGTACTTGTTTTGCATTATCTATTAAGCTTAGGCCTTGTAATATCTTTTAATATCATGTCATTAGTCATGAGATAAGCGCGTTGCACTGAGAATGATGCAAGCCCTGGAATAAACAATAAACTCGTTCATCCGAATCGAACGAACGAAACCGCGACATGAATAGTAAGTATGAGCTTTGAAACAGAGCAACCGGGCAGAGCAACACATTCGTTCTGCGTTCCATCAAAAATAAACTTCCCAGCTACCGGCACTGACTCAATCAATTACTGTTTTCCACCATGTCCACTGCGCCTACTTTTAAACACTGATCAGTTTGACGGCGATCTTAGACTGTAACGTTATAGACAGATCGTTACGCAATGTCGTTTACAGATTTCATTCTTACGTCGGATAACGTAGATTGTGAAGGCAGTGTTCCTGCTATGATACCCTACGAACCCATCCCCGAACCATTAGTTGCAGTCGATTAAATGATTGGGAAGATATGCTGCCAACAAGCGGGATAGCGTAGGAGGACGGATTCCAGTGGAAAAGAAGTTTCCAAATCTCGTCCCTGAGATGCAATCTTACATTGACGCCAACGGTTTCGAAGCCCATCGTAGACGCCGAGAAACTACTGGAAATTGCGGACTAACCCTTAAACAGATACAGCAACAGTTATTTCTTACCATACCCGGTCTCAGTGAGTATGGATGTTCTGTTAATACCATATCAAGGCTAATGAAGGCACCTGATCAACGCTTCAAAAATAGTAAACTTTATAGGTGTCGTGTTGATGCAAAGGCAAAACCGCCTAAGCAAACCACGACGGTGAAACAAAATGACAATGATCATTTTTATAGTGCTAGAACAAAGTACGTAATGGAAATGGCCACCCAATTCAGTGACTCGACTCTCGCTTTCTCTGTGGACAATAAGAACAAGTTGCGTATAGGAGAGGACATTCCAGCAGTTGATCGGCGATGTAGTAACAGCCGCATATTTCCTCTGAATGATCAACCGATTCTGCCGGACCATGACTTTCATACCAGCGCAATGTTTGTGCAAATACCTGGATATTTGAATATCGAATTGCCACCTCAGGGTGATCAGCAAGTAGACGATAAGAACAGAACGCACTATAGAATAAGCCGACAGGGACAACTTCATGTTGTAAATAGAGCCGGAATCGCATCAGTTTCAGTTGCAGAACACGTTAACGACTTATACCATCTACTATCAAGAGATGGTGGAGAAATCAAACCGATGCTTGTTCTCATGGTAGACAACGGCGCAGACTTCCGACCCAACAATATAACTAACGAGGTGAGACAAGTCATATGAACCTTTTCATTTTTAATTATTATGCACTAAATTAGCGCGTACACTCTAAAAGAAATACAGTATTATACGAGCATCCATTCTGTCAACCAAAAATATGAAAAAAATCACAGTGTATTGTATAAAAAAGATTCTAACGGTAGAAAATGTATGTATTTGGGAAGACGTTACAGAGTTTGAGTAGAGTTTGGAAATGTGCAAAAGATTGTTTAGAAACGCAGTGCAAAGAAGTGTTTGGGTATAAACATGTAAAATGTCTAAACAATTTGCATCGATTGCCTAAACATGTTTAGACTTTAAACATGTTTAGGTACAAGGTGCTTAGATATTAAACTTGTTTAGATAAAAAAAAATGTTTAGAAACATAGTTCAAATAAGTGTTTCAAAATCCTAAACATTGTCTATACCAATGTAGACTTTTACATCGTGTACCTATAAAAATTAGTTTGTTATTAAAATATACAGTTGAAACCTGTAAAAGATGTATTATCGCATTTTGTTGGCAGAATGGATGCCCGTATAATACTGTAAAATTTACAGAATATGTATAAAACAGTTAAGACGCTCTGTAATATCGACACCCATGTGTGTGACGCAGTAGAAAATGAAAATTATTGTGTGTAGGGGTGACTGGCTTGTTAAGTGTTTTGTTATTACACTGCTTTATTAAAACAATACATCACACGCGATCATGTATATATTTTTGTGATAATTTTCATGCCAACATAGGCTCCTATAATATGATATAGGCCTATATGGGCCTATTCCAGTATTACTTATGTGTACATCACATGTAGGAGCCGAGTTTTGTGTTAATTTTACTTAATTACCATTTATTTTTCTGATTCATCTGATCCTTAGGTTGATTTCATGATGAAGGCCTATGGGTCGAAGCTCGCGCTTACCCTTAATTTGTTTTTATTGTGGCCAATTTACATATATATATATATATATATATATATATATAATATATATATATATATAGATATATATATATATATAGATATATATATATATATAATAAAAATGCTATTGCACAGGTCAATAATCACACAAAATGACAATCGCCCGTCTAAAACTACAGTTTAGCAGAATAGGATGAAAACTGCAAGGGTGCGAATTAGGTCCATACTTCTAGGATGACAAAATGTTCACTTAAAGGTGCATTTCGTAAGCCTAGCACCTCATTTTTGGTTTATGCTTCACTAGATGTCACAGATAAAAGCTTATTTCCAAAATTTCAGTTGATTCTGATTTCTGAAGGTGCGTATGACGGTTATGAGCAAATGTTTGCATCACGCTGCCCCATAGACCAACGCGTTGTAATTTCTGACCGTTTACGGACAGAAAATACAAAAATACAAACATTTCTTCAAGAGAAGATCGAATTTACACTTAAGATTAGGCACACATACTATACTTAGACCAACGGTTCAGATGATATAAAAATCTCAACTTTTTAGGTAAGTCGGAGGGGGGCGAGGCTGTGGATTACAAAATGCCCCATTAATTATGCCACCGTCTACGCAAATACGGGCTGTGGCATTCATCAAGAACGCCAGATAAAACTTAAATGTCATGACATCATACGGCTCTTACAACTAAATTGGTAGAAATTGTGGGACTAATTTCATACTTCAAAATATTAAACATCTATTGGATCATTTTGTTTTTAAACAAATATTAATTTCCTCTTTTTTGCCAAAGGTGTTCTACAGTCGCCTATTCAGAATATGTGACTTAGATAGCCTGATAGTGTGCACCTACTGCCCCGGTCACTCATCACTTAATTACATCGAGCACGCTTGGGCACCCATCACTATGAAGCTTGCTGGCGTGAAGCTTAGTGATCAGTTACCTGGGGAAAATTCACCGCCACAACAGCAGCGAGATCTAACCGCAGAGGAAAGAGGCCAGAAAGTGAAAGTGGTATGTTATAAAGAACAAAAGCAATCGTTTTGGTGTATATATATATATATAGATATATATATATATATTATATATATTAATTTTTTTAATTTTTTTAATTTTTTTAATTTTTTTAATTTTTTTAATTTTTTTAATTTTTTTAATTTTTTTATATATATAGATATATATATATATATATATAAACATTTGTTTTCTTTTTTTCTTGATTGAATTACCTTGACCCCAAACCCCATCTGTAGTTTTGCGCGACGTTTTCAATCCGTTTTCGCTTATGGCATTCAAACCAAACATCCTTTTAATAGTCCTAAGATATTCGCAGGTTAAAAAACAGGGACACCCGGTCCCAAATTGGTCATCCGGTTATGCGGCTAAAGAATAAGTTCAGAGCAAAATAATGACCCTAAGTGACCCCTGAATTACCTTTGACCTCATCTGTTACCCCACATAAGACCCCTTGTCTTTGTATAAGCATACCAAGTATGAACTTTATCCATCACTGCACTAAAAAGCTATACAGTAAGCTGAAAGTGTCAACCAAAAGGTGTATACTAATACTAAATGACTGGCACACACACACACACACACACACACACACACACACACATGCTGACATAAAGTCTTTCCGATTGCGTCGGTAGCTTTCCTCAGACAGCAACATTTTTACCACTTCCAGTAAAAACTGGGGATCAGGTGACAAGGCTATTGGCGACTGGGCCATGGACCTTTAATTTATATTTCATTTTTGTTTCATGTTTGGGTTACATGTTCGAATCCGACCGGGAGCACATGTTTTGTTTGGTTTTATTTTATTTTGTTTTTCAGAGCTTGTGTGCGCCGACCTCAAGGGAAACAATATTAATTCATCCTTGTTAACCCAGAGAACTATGTAGTTTGAACCTATAGTTGTATGCTACCAGTACCCATATTCATACATATACTCTTATCCCCGTACCCATGATATACACACGCTACAAGTCTGTTTTCTTGTATATACATGTTATAGGTGTATAACAACGCGTTGGCAGCTGTTGAAAAGTACCTCACCACCGATGTCACTTTCAGCGGGCACCCAATTCAGGTAGAGAGTAAGATGTGCGACTCTGAAGAGACCCCGTATGCTGACTATCGTCGTATGTATAGCTTACTCCGAGGTAAGATTTAACAGTGTGATACTATATGATGATCTTCACAGATTGCAGAAGTCTGGATATCGATGATATGCCAACCCAGGAAAAAAGTTGGTGTAGAAAGTTACTATTGCCATGGCGTGACGTCATCATAGGGCAAACGACTCTTTTTATAGCAACTTCTTCCCTGCCATGAAATATCGGGGAATAAGTAAGAATATTTATGTCACGTGATGAAGTGTTTACCAGTCAATTGATAGGAATATGTTTTATGTGTAATTGCATTCTACTACTGCATTTTAACAAGAATCACATAATGTTGTATAAAACCAAATGACTATCTATATTCTTCTGTTCATGCAATGGAGGAAATAAATACACTAGTTGGACTTCTCTCGTCTGCGGCTTGTGAAATGGAAACCGCAAATTCGTCCTTGAATTTTGTTCTTCAACTCACGGGCAGTTAATACTGATTTAATACGTTATTAATATTGACAATTATAATAAACTATCACCACCCATTGAAAAACAGTGTATTGACGGGTGTTTTTCTTCTTTTTTAATGAAGGCGATATAACACCACCACCAACAACAACAATAATAATAATAATAATAATAAAAATAATAATAATAATAATAATATAATAATAATAATAATAATAAAGCGAGCATGGTAATAGCGTATTGAAACATTAATCACTGATATTTTGTCTCCGAAAACCTCGTTACATTTATTTCAGGTTCCCAAAGGCAGCTTTATATGCCTGAAAATGCAGACGTGGTAAAGGAGCTGAAATTTTTCACAACGCACGTGGAGCGAAGAATTGGGCTCCTTCACTTCACCAAGTGCAAGGAGGTCACGTGTGAGCATTGTAGGGCACATCCGATCAGAAGTGAAGGGCATGTTATGGACTTTATTCGAAAACACGGGGTGCCATCTCCAACACCGAGTGCAAGTCATCCAGGTAGGCAAAGTATTAAAATGCATACAAGTTTTCCATAAGCATATAAGGAAGTTATTCGAAATCATGGATGAACCATTATATAATCAGGGGTGGCCACGCAATCAAATAAACAAGCAAACAAAAGCAACTTACCCAGGTCAAAATTCCAGTTGATCCCAGTTAAAAGTTGTTCCATTTTCCGTGACGCAACTAACTGGTTTCAACTGTTCTTAACTGTTTGTAACTGGTCTTAACTGAGTTCAACTGGTCACTACAAACCTAGTTGAAAGTTGTTCCATTTTCCTTCACAGAATCAACTTTTTGAACTGGATTCAACTGGATATTAAACTGGGATCAACTGGATTCAACTGGTTCCAGTTGAAAACAGTTTAACTGCGATCAACTGGAATTTTGACCTGGGTAAACTAGAATTTAGCGGTTCTCGGCTTGCTAGATCGTACTGTAGCTGGTGTTTGGTTTGTTTGTTTGTGTGTGTATGTGTGTGTGTGTGTGTGTGTGTGCGAGAGAGAGAGAGAGAGTGCATGCGTGTGTTGATGCGTGCATGCATATGTGTGCAGGCATGTGTGTGTGTGTGTTTATTCTCACCGAATAAACATTTCAGAATAAACATGATACTAAACATGCAAATGTGTTTACTTTTGAAACATTTAAAAAGTAAAAAATAATGTTTAAATGTCTAAAAATGTCAGTCTAAAATCTATTCACATTTTGTTTAAGTTATTTGCTGATGTGTTTATTTATTGTCTCGGTGTTTAGCCGCCCTACACCTTATGTGTAAATGGAACATAAACACAAGGAATTATTTTAAAAGTGTTACAACTAAATGCCTACATTCGTTTAATTTTTAAACACTTGGTACTGCTTAACACAGTGTACTACGTGTATGTGCAGATTGTGTGATATTGTTTTTTTTAATGTGCACTTATCTCAAAGTTCACCTAAAATGTATCAAAAAAGCAGTTTTAAATTAGATTTTCGCATTAATTTAAAATATTTTTTCAACCAAAATATCAACAACAAAAATGTCACGTGGTGTCGAAATATGAGCGTGACTTATAGGAATGTTTTCAGTGGGAAGGTTTTAGTGGTGTCCTCTCTGTACCCAGATCCTTTGCGTTTTTTGCATCTGCTATTGTAAACATATTTCTTGGGAAATTGTGGGCTCGACATTCCTTAAAGAGACACGCGGACATTTCCAGAAAGAAGGCCCCATTTTTTCGAATTCGATTTTTTGTGCATATTTTGAATGCTTACCAATGCAATTAGGTCACACCTAACGTGAATTAGCTAAATACGCCGTCGTTCCACCCGGGGGTCCTTGCGTACGATCATTAAGATGATTTTGCATATTCAGAAAAATCAAAGCATGCTTTTCAGTGGGGACGATTACGATAGCAGGCAAGTTCAAAACAAAGGGTTTTTTTTCTTTTGTTCTTGTTTGACCATCAAACCTCCGAATCGTTCTCGGTAGGTGTTCTACCACCGAAGAAGTGCAAATTGAGAGAAATTCGTATCCTCAAAAACCTCCCCCGGCCAGATATTTCGTGGAACTATGAGCATTGCCCGTGGTGGCGCATGGTAGTGGTAGGCTAAAGATGAGGGAGGAATGGAGAGAGAAGGGATGGAGGGAGGAAAACGGAGATGGATGGAGGAGGGAGGGAGAGGGGAAAGGCAAAAAGTGGTGATGGAGAGAGAGAAGGGAGAATTTCTTTTGAAAATTTACATATTCTACGGGTCTGGTTTTATTTCCAGAGCACGAAATTATCTCATGTGTAATTATTGCTTCCATCCGTTCCCTAAGAAAAACACGAATATCCCCTATGGTTCCCACAATAGGTACCCATGTCAGACTCAATATGGGGACCGAGTTTCTATTTTCTATTCAAGCAGTAGACGCTTTGCACAGATCCGAAGTGCAAACGGGATCGGACAAATATGCATCTTAACCATGTCCAGAACTGTTTCTGGGTGTCTGAACTGCCTAGGGGCAAAGTTTGTTCAGGAATATTGGCCCGTTCGAGATACACTTCTGCATTATCTCAAAGCGCCGTACTCAACATACACACCCACACTCGCGCGCGCACACACACATGCACACACGCACACACACGTAAACACGCACCCTCACACTCGCGAGTACACGCTCACCCTCGCGAGTACACGCTCACCCATACCGTAAGATCAATCTTGCAATGGACCCTACGCAATAGGCAGCCATGCTGTAGGGTTGGCAAGAAAGTCACATTACATGACTACAATACATCCACCTGTGATGCTCAAGTTGTACAGGTGATCTATTATATTCTTGGTATTTTTACCGAATGGACAAGGGAGATTTTATGTTAATCGCCAATAAGTGTGACGTCATATTGCATACGATCTATATAATATACATTGTAAAGCAAATGTTGTTTTCATTTACAGGATCATTCATCACATACATTGAGGCCATTGAACGGAGCAGTACAAACCAATCCATCATCCAACGTGACGAATACATGCCTGAAGTGCAGAAGTTGGTCGAAAAGGGCTTAGGGATTTGTCCACACTGCAAATACTATCAGTTTGCGTCTGCTTCTAACAAGAGGGAACACATGAAAATGCTTCACCCAGCACGAGTGTTGAACAATATTTAATAATTATCCCTCTACTGGTATGGTAAGGTGCTAAAGAAGATGAGGATATATTTTTCTGACCTATTTTTGGTAATGAAAATGAATTGTGATATTCCCAAATTCAAATACTGCCAAGCCGTCCACTTGGCGGGATCTTGAACATGTTGAATAAGCGTTCCAATTTAGCTGCTCAAAATGGTATTTTAACTGATTCGTCTAGTCATAACAAGGAATCAGAAAGCATATAGTTTGGTATATAATGTGATATGCAGTAACATAGATTTTAATGAGAATGTGGTTGAGGTCATTAAATTAAGTAAATTTTTAATTGGCAATTGTACGGAGCCCTGGGGTGGCAAATGTTCACAATTCTCATATCTTGCTAAATTTGATGTGAGTGTGCCTTAAAAATAAGCAGTCCTGAAATGTATAGTTTGCACAATGTAGGATCTACAGGGCTCTTCCGAAGTACCAACATGCCTAGTATGCCAGGATGCCACGTCAGGATGCCACAGATACTTAATTTCGGTACCAATGGACGGCTATGGTCTTCCTCTTTCCAATCATTTCAAAATGAGTTTGCATGAACCCCCTCCACAAAAAGTTATGAATATCAAATTTTCATGTTTAAATTGCTTTGGTTCCAAATGATATATATATAGACCAGTTAACATCCTACGTCACTTTCTTTTGTTGACTGCCAATCCATGCCTGCCAATCGTTATGGCCCATAGTATTAAAACTCTAACAGATACAATTGCCCAGTGTGTAACAGTCAGGCCGACCTAGTTCAAGATACCAGGCCCTAACATGTTTACAAACATTGCTGTTAACTGGTCTATATATATATATATGATATATATCCAAGCTTAACTAGGCTCCGCGCTTTCAAAATCCGTGCCAAGTCAGATATACGTCAATAAAGGCTATTGAAAAATACCATGGTTATTTGCTCTTACTTCAAGCATATCGATGGACAAATCCCTTTTCTTTGTTGACAAACAATGATGTCAACTCATATTAGAAAAAATATTGGGTTTTGATCATGACTACCACGTGCAATTGCCCAAAATTTATAGATTGAAGGTATCGAATGTAATCGACAATCAGACAACTGAAGGCATATTAAACCGTAAATTTACAGATAGTGTAAAATCATATTAATTTTTCCCCTGCTGTTTGCCATCTTTTATTGTAATGTATACTTGTGCCTTTGTCTAGTGTATTTTTTATGATGACAATATCCTGAAATAATGTCTATTTCACTTCAAAATCAGGCAGTGGCGTAACCAGCCTTTCCTAAGCAGGGAGCAAAGAGGGGCACACATATTTTATAATGATTTCTAACAGTGTAGTATGTTAACATCCGTGTTATGCAACGGGATTATGTACAAAGATGTAATAAATGAACACCACAAGTGAAACTTGTCCTTCGAGCTTTTGTTTTGATTTCCACATATCAAGTTAAACCTGAAAAGGACGTCCTAAAATAGGACATTGCCGAAGTACGTTTTCGTTAGATTAATGTATTTTTGTCTGTTTTTCTTCGAAAATAGGTCAAAATAATTCAAATTCCTGTGTTCAGGCAGGTCTAAATATATGCTGTACATGTGTCTAATGTGCAAAATCAATATAAAGGTGTGAATGAAGGACAGATTTGAGATATGGGAGAAGTTATGACAGTGTACCTGAATATAACAAACTGATAAACTGGAATATAATAAACTGATAATCTGAAGGACAGAAACTCAAGAGCCAGTGGAAGGAATGTGTGTCTGCAAAAAGATTGTTTTGTATATGAAAGATACTATATAAGAAATTCGGAACTCGCACATTAGCTCTAGAACGTCCAGTCCTAACACTTTTTGACATAAACACATATACGTGCATACTTAAATTTGCATTTTTCTAGTTCAAAAGCTAAATATGTGACATGTTTAAAATGTGTTATAAAAACTGGACATTCTATAACCAAACACTTCAGATTTACAGTGTATGAGAATATTCCTTTAACAGGTTTAAGAAGTCGGGTCATTATATTTCTGCCACGATTTTCCTTTCAAACGCATTCTTCGACTCTTTCTAGATGACGGCAATGCGGCAGGTTTGGGGCTGGAAACGATGCCAAAAAGGCTCCAAAACGCCTTAAAATATCAATGATAACCATTCGCATGGTTATGAACATAATTGTAATGGCTGTGCGAAATGCCACAAAAAAGTTTACAGTTGAAAGTTATTGCTTTGACACTTTATAGACTATGGCATTCAATGTGAAGATTGAGATTTATTATTTTGTAAAATTATATTCGTTTTGTTAAGACTAAATTTACTTTATAGGTAATTTTGCTAAGAACACGTCCGGTGTGCGTTAGGGTGTGTTCTAGAACACGTGGTATTTTAACCTGATACAAAAGAAGTTTTAAAATATGTGTTCTTCAACCAACTTCATGGTTTAAAAGAGACACATCAGGCTCGTTGTTAACAAAATAAAAAGCGCACACTGTGCACCAGAGAGTTAAGTGCCATGCTCCGGAATACTGAACCGAAAACCCAGAGAGATCTTCCTTTCTAACACTGCTACAATGTATAAAAACATATTAGTGGGGGGGGGGCCAATTAATTTGTCAATTTTTATGACACAAATAAATTAAATTGACTCAAAATGTGAATGTAAAAAAAAATGTTGAGTAAAAAGGGGATGCACCCCCATTCTGTTGATAAATCTTAGTCACCTTCAAAACGGGATTATTTTTACCCAATAATAATGTATTGACTACGGATTTTACTCAACAGAAAGGTTTTTTCCATTATAAATCAACTTGAGTAAAATATTTTCGAGTTATTGAACATATTTAGGTACCTGTAACAAATCAGTGCAATTTTACAGTAATATCCTGTCAAAAGGCTGTCGAAACTGTCAGTAATTTTTGGGTGGGCTGAATTGGAAAAGTCACTATACCGTAAATTTAAGTGGTCCCAATTGTACAATGCCCTAAATTTAAGGTGGCTCATATCAGAATTTTAAAGATTTCACATTATTACACACTATTAGGAATTTCAAATTATATGGATTAAGTACTAAAATTTACAGGAACAATACTGTACTTAAAATTGGAAAGCGACCCTGCCAACAAATCGCCGCAAAAATAACATCGTTTTACGTTTCCATTCAAATTCACGTTATATTTTACAGATTGAGCATCTTTTACAACAACTGGGACATTCTATACAGTACACTACACTAAAAATTCGGTTGACTATCATTGCCAATACTAGTCATAACTAGCTCCAATTTCTGCTCGCATAAATTAATTTCAGCGAGTGAAATTCAGAATTTTCGTGTCGAGCAAAATTTAATCAATCAGATTATGATCTGGCGGCATTGACCATCAAATCACGGTTTTTTTCAGCGGCAGGAAATGTTTTAATAATTTCAAAAAAAGCCCCCTCGCGAAATATTTAACTCGGCCGAAATGAAATTTCACCTCGCCGAATTCAACAACTGGCCATCCCTTTCATAAGTACTGAATTTCTGCTCGCAAAATTAAAATGGCCCATGAATTCCATCGCTCCGCTAAAATTAATTTCTGCGCGCTGAAATACACGCCCATAGAAAACGTTTTTTTTTCAGCTAAGCAGGGGGCGGCACAGGTAAACAGGTGGGAACACAAGGTTGGCACAACGGCTAAATTCCAGCCATTGAAACGCATGAATTTTCTGCTCGCCGCAATTAATTTCTGCTCGCCAAATTAACTTTCTGCTCGCCCCAAAATTAATTTCATGCTCCCAGAAATTACGCCAATAGGAAAACTTGTTTTTTCAAGCGATCTGAATTCCCAGCCCATGAAAAGCAATGAATTTTCTGCTCATCGCCGAATTAATTTTCTGCTCGTCCAAAATTAATTTCTGCTCGCTGAATTACAGCCAATAGGAAAACCTTTTTTCAGCGATCTGGGAAATTCCCAGCCAATAAAGCAAATGAATTTTCTGCTCGCCGAAATAATTTCTCGCGCCAAAATAATTTCTGCTCCTGAAATTACAGCCAATAGGAAGATACGTTTGTTTTAAGCGAGCTGAAATTCCAGCCATGAAAAGCAATGAACTTCTGCTCGCCGAAATTAATTTCTGTTCGCCGAAAGAATTTCAGCTCGCTGAATTACAGCCAATAGGAATCGTTTTTTTCAGCGAGCTCCAAATTCCAGCCATGAAAAGCAATTGAACTTCTGCTCGCCGAAATTAATTTTTGCTTCTTCGCGTGAAATTACAGCCACTCGGAAGGCGTTTCTCTTCAGCGAACTGAAATTCCAGCCAATGAAAAGCAATTAATTTCTGCCTCTCCCGACATTTAATTTTCTGCTCGCTGAATTACAGCCAATAGGAAGAGTTTTTTTCAGCGAGCTTGAATTCCAGCCAATGAAAAGCAATGAATTTTTCTGCCTGCTCGCCGAAATTAATTCTGCTCGCTGAAATTACAGCCAATAGGAAGACGTTTTTTCCCCCTCCGCCCTTGCCCCCTCCCCTCTCTTTAATATCTTATTACAGTATATTGCAATATTTAATTATATTTAATAATAATAACTCATGCTTTAAGCAATTTCCGAACTTACTCGAAACTTTTTTGTGGCCCTATACATGACAATAAAGAAAATGATGCTGAGATTATTTCTCCCCGGCTCCCATCGCTTCCCCCTCCCCAATCCCCCTCCCCATTATCCCTTCATTTCCCTCCCCATTCCCCCTCCCCCATTGTTCCCCCCCCATTCCTCTCCCCCATTCCCCCTCCCCCATTCCTCTCCCCCATTCCCCCTCCCCCCAATTCCCCTTCCCCATTTCCCTCCCCATTCCATTCCTCCCCCTGCTCCCCCCCAATTCCCTGCCACCTCCGCCCCCACTTTCCTCTCCCCCATTCCCCTCCTCCCTTTCCCTCCCCATGTCCCTTCCCCATTCCCCTTTTTCCTTCCCCTTCCACATTCCCCTTTCCCATTCCCCCTCTCTCTCCATCTCCTCCCGCCTCCCCTCCCTCCCTTCCGTCCCCTCCCCCATTTCCCTCCCCATTCCCCCTCCCCTCCCCTTCCCCCCCCTCCCCCCATCCCTCTCCTTAATATAAATTATTATATATTTTGCAACATTTATTATATTAATAGTAATACTCATCATTAATCAATTTTGGCCGACATATCCTCGAAGAACTTTTTTTGTGGACCTGTACATGAAACAATAAAGATTGATGGCTGAGATTTATTTCTCACAGTTGCAATTTGTGCACAAGCTTACAAAGCAAAATAAATTTTTAAAAAGCTGTGTTAACGTGTCAATTCACAGCGGTTGCTTGTGCGTTGAACTTGACTTATGCGAACTGTGACAAAATCGCGTATACGTATAGAGGGATTATATCGTCAGGTGTTGAATGACAACCACTTGTATGTGATCGTTACCAAATTACTAACTCCGCAAAGTCCTAAAAAGGGTATGTGGTCGTCTGTCGTCCAGCTTGTTGTCATCCGTTTGCCCAAGGTCGAAAATCTTATTGGGCTGAAAAAAACGTCTTCTCCTATTGTCTGTAATTTCCAGCGAGCAGAAATTAATTTTGGCGAGGCAGAAATTAATTTTGCATTGATTGGCTGGAATGTCAGCTCGCTGAAAGAAAAAACCTTCGTATTGGCTGTAATTTCAGCGAGCAGAAATTCATTTTTTCGGCGAGCATAAATTCATTGCTTTTCATTTGCGTGGAATTTCAGCTTGCTGAAAAAAATGCTTCCTATGGTGTAATTTCACGAGCAGAAATTAATTTCGTCGAGCAGAAATTCACATTGCTTTTCTTGGCTGGACTTTCAGCTCGCTGAAAAAAACGGCCTTCCTATTGGCGGTAATTTCGGCGAGCAGAAGTTCATTGCTTTTCATTTGCTGGAATTTAAGCTCGCTGAAAAAAACCTTCCTATTGGCTGTAATGTCAGCGGCAGAAAATTCATTTTTTTTTTTCGGCGAGCAGAAATTCAGTGCATTTGAATTTCGGCGAGGCGAGAAATGTACTTTCGTTTTCATGGGCTGGAATTTCAGCTGGCCGAAAAAAACGTGTCCCCCTATTGGCTGTAAGTTTCAGCGAAGCAGAAATTAATTGCGGCGAGCATAAAATTCATTGCTTTTCATTGGCTGGAATTTCAGCTCGCTGAAGAAAACGCCTTCCTATTGGCTGTAATGTCAGCGAGCAGAAATTCAATTTCGGCGAGCAGAAATTCATTGCATTGAATTTCTGCGAGCAGAAATTAATTGCTTTTCATTTGCTGGAATTTCAGCTCTGCCGAAAAAACGTGTTCCTTTTTGCTGGGTATTTCAGCGGGAAAATTAATTTCGTCGAGCGAAATTCATACTTATGAACGAGTTGGCCAGGTTAATTTGCCTCGCATTAAAAAACGATTCCTGATTGGTTGTAATTTCACAGCGAGCGAAATGAATTTTCTGCTCGCAGAAATTAAAATTTCGGTGGCTGAAATTAGTTCAACATTTCAGTCTCGCCAAAAAAGCTCCTTTCATTGTTTAAAACCGGCTCGACTTAATTTTGACTGGATATAATTTCAAGCTCGTTGAACTATTTTAGGCGAGCAGAAATTCATTTCTGCGAGCAGAAAATTGAGCTAGTTATGACCCGAAATGGCCAATGAATCTTTGACAGACTCGGTTGGATAGCTAAGTTATGGTGTTTGCCATTTTTGCGTTTTTCTCTATACCATTCACAATCTCTGTAATACTTATGTTGTTAAGTGTTTTGATTGAATTAATTTTTAAAAGTATATTGTATTTTTGACGTAATCTGATGGCGAATTGCTGCCGTAAGCCACTGTAAAATTGGCAATAGTTTTTAGACGTGTATGCCATATTAAGCAAAGTTTTCACAACACGATTTATCATTCACACTTATGACGCAAAATATAAGCTGCATTAAAGCCTCTATCAGCGATTTCTTCTAAATGTAAACAAATACGCCCCAGCCTATTTCCATTTTTTGCACTGTTGTATTGGAAATTATGAAGTAAAGAACCCCTGTGACCTTTGTGGGTTTTAATATCAATGAGACGAGTCTATGAATGCATGTAACAGACACATTTTGTTGATTAAACTTACGGCAAAATTAAAGTTATCCTACAAATTCCCTCGATGTCTTTAGCCTCTTATGTTCCCCATCTGTTTGGGGTATCTGATGTTTTATGTGAAAAATATAGCTCTATTCTTCAATGGACTAACTATCATTTGCGAGCAAATGGAAGAAATTTCTATACTGCATATCGACCCGGGTGAAAGCAACTATAGTCCGGCGGGAGCCATAGTCCGGGCTCCAGGCGAAACGAATACAAGCGTGAAATATGTTGCGTGAAGGTCAATGAATCGAGTGCTATATTCTTGATCGTTGTAGGCGGACTGCGAGCTTCGGCGGATATAATACTTCTTCACCGGGTCGAAAAAAAATGTCTCGTTAAGGTTACATGCCATCAAAACGAAAAATCCTAATCATCTCAAATTTTGGAATGGAGCAGGTTAGATGATATCTGATGACATCACGCGAAAGCAGACGCGCGCCCAAAATTTAAGATGGTGATACTTCATTCAGGCAGATTGAAACGTTTGAAATATTCCACTGCTTCACTTTTGCCATCATGTCGACATAGGGCCCTCCCAGAGGTGATTTCAACAAATCCATCATGCATTGAAACGTGTCATACTGCCACCGTGGTGAAATTAAAAAAACTTTTGGGAAAAATAATATACTGCACAGTGTTAAAACGCGTACCAGTACATACATCTTTGGTTAAAGTGTTCAAAGTTAAATAACAAAACAAGGCGTTTAATGATCATGCTAAAATTCCTGAAGCACTCGCATTTGTAGGCTAAAATGAGTGAAAAGCCATGGTTTTTAGGTTTAAGAAATGGATCTTTGTGTGATCACAGACCACATGGAGGTGAAATTTCCTGGCCTACATTGTGGACTGATTAATACATTTACACATTTTTTCAGTTGGATATTCCTCTGCATGCTTTATCATTCATTCATGTAAAACGTTACTGCCGCGTAATTCCAATCAATTGTTCACATTTGGTGTTCAAATTCTCAGCAGTCAAACCTTTCCATACACTTGTGTACCTCTGCGTTGGTGTGATGTCACCAGGGCATATTTACAATGCATTTTTGAGAGTCTTTAATTTGGAGGTCGGCTATATGTACATGCAAAAAATCTTGTTTTGGTCAAAACAAAAATGATGACAAAGGAAAAAGGTAAAATACAACTACAACACCACCTCTCAGAATTTTGTAAAGCAGGCTTGCAAACACTTTGTGTGTCAAAAGAATAGGGTTTATTACGTTATCAAAATTGAAAATCCATGGAAATCAGGGATTATTATCCCCATATTTATTTTTTGTGGAACTGCTGAAATTTTGTTTACCAAGAGATAGATAAATAAATAAATTAACTCCATGTTCTGTGGTATTTTGACGAGAACAAACCAAACACGATAATCGGCGAACTTGGCGTTTTGATAGGTAATTGAAGAGTTTGATAATTTTTGCAATTGAAAAGAAAAAAAAAACAGAAGGTGCTAGAATCACGAAATGCACCACGAAATGCACCTCTTGTATTTAAAAAATCATGCCAAGAGGAAATGAATTTTATGCGGACATTGTAAGGAGGCTCACTTCAATGGTTGCGGGTTTATTATTTTTTTCCTTGAATGTAAATTTAATTTCCAAATGAACAGTAGAGACTTGAAGATGTTTATCCATGATCTTTTTCTCTTCAAAACTGTCAACAGACCAGTGATGGTTTTCATAATAATTCATGAGTATTAGTTATTTTTTGTTGTTGTTAAATTAGGGTACAGATAGTCCCAAATACGTTCAGAAGACAATAACAAGAGCTGATTTTTTTTTCCAAAGTTGATTGATATCGAGTATGGACAACTTTGAAATTGTAAAATGTATCATGTTCTTAGAGTAAAAAGAAATGATTGCGCCTATTGTAATATTTGTAATTTCTACGTAAATAATAACCCTTTTTAAAAAAATAAGAGATCCATAGTTAAATACAGAACGATTTTAGTTATCCGGTTGTCGCATTTGCCTTTTTGTACTCATCAAGCTATAGAGTGTTTGCAATCTTGCATTCACTGTAGAAAATGTTGATTAAAAAAGAACCACCGTTTATGTTGAGTAAAATATTGGTCAAAGTTAATACACCTTATATAACGTTGAGTGTATGTTACCCCAAAATACGTAAGGTTTACTCAACTAAGTGCCTAAGGTGTTTTCAGTAACGCTGGTGAATAAGGGGGTTCGCATGGAACCCCTTAAGAAAACCACTTTCCTGAGGGAATTTTCAAATGAAGCTCATATCAGCTTTTGAAGCTCATACCAAACCTTTGAGGTGTTTTCCATAAGACAAGGCCAAAGGTGAAGTATACATTTTTTGTAAATGAGTTCCGGTGTAAAATGAGATATGGTCCGGCAGGAACCATAGTCCGGGCTCCATAGACGATAACGGAATAAAGCGTGAAACTAAATGTTGCGTGAAGAGTCGTCTGAATCGAGTGCCCTATTCTTCACCGTTGTAGGCGGACTGTGAGTCCGGAGGACTATAATTCCTGCCACACCGGTTTATCGTATAGAAATTAGGGACAAATCATTGTTTTCGAAATGTGTCAAATTGTTCAAAATGGAACAAAATGTTTCCCTGACCCTGCTTCCACAGCATTTTTAAAACCAAACTTTGTAAATCATTTTGATGTTTATATCTGCTCAAAAATGACCAATTTACATTATATTTAGCACAAACATTACCATTTTGTGCATTCTTGTATTTTTTGTGGGCAGTAGCTACGACACGTATTTGCCATAGGTTTGTTCAGCAATGGCGAGCAGTCGCTCGATGATGAAATCGCTTTTCAGCACATAAAGGACTAATTATTTTTCTGATTTTATAATTAATTTTGTTCCATGCATATAAACATACATAAACAGAAAAATATTTCTGGCAACGGGGTTTGCTAATTTATATTTTTCACCCATCCCCTTAGGCACCAACGGTTGGTGTCTAAGGGGAAGGGGGTTCCTAGAGACCCAAGCCAATTATCTCATGTAAGTGTTAACCAACAGAAAAGGGTCATGTGGTTCCTTTTTAATCCACATTGAGTAAAATATTTTAAGAGTGTAATGATTTCAAACAAATAAATAGCGATTCATAAGTGTGTGTGTGTGTGTTTGTGTGTGTGTGCGTGCGTTCGTGCGTGCGTGCGTGTGTGTATGTGTGTGCGCGTGTGTGTGTTCATGGTGTTTGTGCCGGTTTAATAACAATTTTGCCGGGGGAGGGGCACTCGTATATGAAAGTGACGTACCTGCTCCTACCGACCCTTGATATCAAGAGCTATGGGTGACTGATTTCTTGCAAAAAAGGGGGTCATTCAGTGTAGAGAGAATAAAATGGGGGCATTCGGTGTGGAAGAGAATAAACGGGGGCATTTGGTGTGTGCCAAAGTGAATTAAAACACTTTGATGGCTATAGAACAATCCTACCTGATGTATAATAAATCCCCTACTCTTTTTGTTACACCCAAACTAGCAGGGGTGGAACCAAACAATAGGTTTTGAGCAAAAAAGGGTCATTCAGTGTCAGATCCCTAAAATCTGGGCATTGAGTTTGCGGACTTTAAAATGGGGATCATTGGGTGACAGATTGGTAATAAAAGGAGGTCTATCGACAGGAGCATGATGACGCGTGCCAATCATAGTGAGTGCCCCCACCCACCACCCCCGGGCAATTTTGTAATTAGATTCAAGGGTTGAGATAGCAGCGCGTTCCTGCTTAGAGGGATTATGGCGTGATAACGATTCCAGGACCGGATCACGTTTTTGGGGGTGCCAGTCTGATGGTTTTCTGAAGATTCGGGCACAACTAAAAGTTCGCAGAACAAATTGCTTAATGTCCTTCTCGCCGTATGGTAAAAATTGGGAATTCATCAAGCGTTTTGAGTAATCGATCAGGCAAATTGGGGCAAATAATGCCGATTTAGGGATTTTCACAAAGAGCTCCATATGAGCTCGGCAACCTCCAAACTCCCAACTCTGGTATCGAACATTGGCTGTCCGCCCCACTGGTGAGAGGGTAATTATGTATCACTTGGTTTATTTTGCTACCCCATTCAAGTTGGCTCTGTTTATGCACTATTATCATTAGGCCTACTCTTTCTTTCGCGACTTTTCACCCTTTTCTGGTCTCATGTTCTTCATAGGGGGATCCACAGTGGTCAATAAAGGGGGCACAAGGGCAGATTTGGCTCAAAATGGGCTGATTCTGCATTATTTTCTTATTATCAATTTAGGGGCACCGCCCCTGCCCCATACTTCCTTTTCATATCTTCTTTCTCATCTTGTTTGACCTTGGACTACTTTCCAAATTCTATCCTCGCCATATAATAAAAAAAAAATATAGAGAATTGCGCAATTCATGCAAAATTTAGGGCATTTGGAAAAAAGTACCTAAACGTAAATTTAAAAGAGATTATTGGTACTGTACTTGGCTATATATGTAGAGATTGATACTAATTAGTACTTAACCTTTCATTCTGTAAAATGTGGCTCGTTTGCTCACAAGCCGTAGAAACAGTGGTAAAATACCGTCAAAATTGCCGGCTTTTACACTTCAATTTACAACCACTTGAGAACGCCAGTTCTGTTTGTTTCCTAGAAAGTAGCATTTTAAACCTTAATTTTTGCTTTTATATGCATATATAATTCAATTACTATTAAATTTTAGATAATAGAGCATTTTTTTCGTTTTAAAATCACACGTTTCGCTTTCCGTACATATATACAAAACCCTGCGAAATACCGTCAAAAAGCCGTTTGTAAATATCTGGGCGTCATCATCGATAAAATCTAACTTGGAATGAAAATATTGAGCATATACGTAAGAAGGCCCGGTGAAAGTATTATACATGGTAACGAAATGTAACCGCTATTGCCATGTAACATACTTAAAACCGTTTACATGTCTTGTGTGCTACCCCATCTTGATTAGTGTAACATAGTTTGGGGAAATTGCGGTCTCACTATTGCAAATCGTCTCCAAACAATTCAAATTAGGGCAGCCGCATTATTTGTGTGGCAACATGGGACACCCAGTGCTGATGTGTCTTAATGAACTTAATTGGGCTTCACTTGCAAATAGGCAAGTTTTTAACTGCAATATCTTAACATATAAAGTTCTTAATAAACTGGCACCATTCTGTCTTAATGATCTTTTTTCATTCAATCTAACAACTCTACTTGTCGCAGAAGTAATACATATTCCATTCCCTAAACCAAGAACTGATTATAAAAAAGCAGTATTTCTTACCGTGGTGCAATTGATGGAACAAATTAGATTATAAATTACAGAGATCATCTTCTCTAACAGTTTTAAATCTACACTTAAAATATTGCATCACCTAATGGCTCTTATAAAGCTCACTTTTTCACATTTTAACCAATACTCTACTTGTCTTTTAACATATGTACCTTCACATTACCAATCACACATGCCAATGTACATGTACCCTATGGTTTTAACCATGTATTTTTTATATATGTTAATATTTTGCCTCACGGCCTCAGTGAAAAAAACTACTGATGATTGTGTTTCGTGAATAAATAAAGCGGTGAGTGATTGATTGTTTTTCCACTCATCCACAACCACTTGAGACGCAGTTCTGTTGGATTTCTAGAATGTAGCATTGTAAACTTTATCTTATTAGTTTTATATGCATATAAATTCAATTAACTATTCCATGTAAATAATAAGAGCATTTTTCGTTTTAAAAATCATACGTTTTTAAAGCTTTCCTACTACAAAACCCTGCGATACTTGTCAAAAAGGCCGTTTTTAACACTTCAATCTACAACACTATTAGAACGTAAGTACTGTTTTGGATTTCTAGAACGTAGCATTGTAAACTTTTATTTCATGAGTTTTTTATATGCATATATAATTCAATTACTATTACATTGTGATAATAGAGCATTTTTCGTTTTAAAATCATACGTTTTAGCTTTCCGTACATCAAAACCCTGCGAAACTGTCAAAAAAGCGTTGTTACACTTCAAATCCTTAAGAACAACCCCTTGAAGAACGTAAAGTACTTTGGATTTCTAAACGTAACTTTAAACTTTTATTAGTTTTATATGCATATATAATTCAATTTCTATTAAATTGTAGCTAATCGAGCATTTTTCGTTTTAAAATCAGACGTTTTAGCTTTCCGTACATACAAAACGCTTGCTAAATATCTTCAAGGTATTACTATTTTTTACACTTCAATGTACAAGCTACTAGAGAAAACTCAATTTCTGTTGATTTCTAGAAGGTAGCATTTTAAAACCTTCTTTATTAATTTTTTCTATTACATATATAACTCAATCACACTGTTATATTGCGGGTGGCAATGCGTTTTTGGGGACTTGCTATAGCCGAATATTCCTCTCTCCTCAGTTGGATAAAGAAAAGACATACAAATTTTTAAAAGAATTTACTATTAAGAAGCGGGTAAACTGAATTCCATTCACAAGGTATAGTGGGATAAAACGAAATTCATAAATTGCATTATAGGGTTACCGATGTTTTTTTATTGGCACTATAATCAGTAATTTCTATGGATAATATATCATTTGCTTGTTCTCTGTTGGACTTAAATATTTACATTTTATAGACTTGACCCTGGTACCGTGACAGAATGGTTGAACAGAAATAGGCTTGGACTGAGTTAGAAATGGCTTGGGACTTGGGTCTAATACAATATTTAGGAGTCATACAATTATGACAGTACTGGAACGTTATATTACAAAGATCAAGTAAGGCCAGGATTTGCTTTTATCGCCTATAAGAGTAACATAATATGTTGCTGGTTGCAAGTTGTTTTTTTTCCTCCCGTTTTTTTTTTAAAAAAAAAAAAAAAGAAAAGTTAATAAATTGAATCACACATGTCTATACTGGCGAACTACGTTTTTTATTAAAGTTTCACAGCGTTGTATATCCTACCCACCCTCCCCTCCCCTCACCCCACAATCAATGTTGGATTACTCTCCACTGAAAATCATATTCCAGGATTCAATATTGGGGCAATAAAAGCACTCGAACATGCCTTGACCATATTGCAGATAGATATCTACACATGTAAATTACCGACTGACACATGGGTGTATTAGCAGAATTGTCTTTTAATCACTAATTTGGATCAGTTAATCATTAAAATTAGTAGAAAAGTTTGACCTATTAAACTAAAACAGTGTTTTCCACCTCACCCATCAACACCCACCCACCCTATACATGTATGTAAATAAATAGGAGCAAAATGCGCTTTATGCAGCAAAAGTTTTCGTAATGTGGACCCGTAGACCCTACTCCTTGCTTATTTCTGTATTATGCCCTGCTGGAAACAAACTCTCTCTCTCTCTCTTTCTCTCTCTCTAATCTCTCTCTTTCTCTCTCTCTTTCTCTCTCTCTCTCTCTCTAATCTCTCTTTCTCTCTGGCTTGCCAAAAATCTCTTTCAAAGTAAACATTTTGGTAACGACTACAGGCGGACATTGCACATTCCCAAACCACAAGGTCGTACACATCATGGTACAAATCTGCTAGACGTGTTGAATTACATAGTAGATTTGGCAGCGATATAAATTTCATGATGCTTGTAGCGAGCGCGTTTGCTTGCATGCATGCGATATGGCCTGGGGATATGGCAAATCTGCTAATTGATTTTAGACAACTTGAATTGCATAGCAGATTTGGCAAGCAGTCACCACCAATGACCACTCACAGGTACAGAACACTCCCTGTCTGAACGCGCACTTCACCGGTAGACAATAGAGTGGTTTCTGTAACTCCATTTTTAAAATCGTTTAAGTTGGCCAGCGAGCACCGGACCAATGGAAATGAATTGAAGGGGAATTTCGTGATCCATAGCCTCGTCCCCGACTTACCTCAAACAAGTCGAGATTTTTATATCATCTGAACCGTTTGCCTTAGTGTATAATATATGTGTGCCTAATCATTATCGTCACGAAGCTTCCACACAGGTCAATCGACTAAAAGTCACATTTCTATTCGGCAATTGAAGTTTATGAACTTACATATCTAAAATTTGAAAACAATTAGGAAGATGATTTTATATGTAAATTGTGGGCATTGAAACGTTCTTCATTTTGAGCACACTTTCCATTCAAGTATCCTCTGTAATGAAATTTGACCCGGAAAACAAAGTGATTGGCCTGTTTGGAAAACTCAAGAGTCGATCGATCTCCTCAGACGTGGTATTGAACCATGATTGAACATAATTTGCCTGGGGAGGGCGCTAGAAATTCCCATGCTTTTGAAATTGTACGATTTTCTTAGGCGTCATCATCTCTAAGATGCAAAATAATGTGCCAATGAAAATAGAAAGAGGACTGGCGAGGTTCTAAATTGTTTTATTTTGTAATTATAATTAATTTCCATATGAACTGCATGTTTTTCGACCAATTTTGCAATAAAATAACTACACTGTAAAAATACTGTAAATTTTACACGGAAGTCCTAGCAGCAATTCTGCAAACAAAATACAATAAAATTTACAGTATAATGTAAAAATTAATTGAATGAAAATATATATTTTCTCATGTTAAACATCATTCGTTATTGAATCTGTTTATGTGCCTTAAAAGAGTACACTAAAAAATAATTCTTGTATGTAGGCCTACTCTATAAAATTAAGTGTAATTGGGTTGCATTAAATTTTATTGAGAAATTTCAATGAGTAATCTTTTAAGTTACCATTAATCATGTATTTTAAGTGAAAAGTCTGAAAATGTTTTAATCAGTACAACTCATGATATTTTTTTTCTCTACATGTTCTAAAAATCGCACTACTTTATTGCGCTTGTTTAGTAAGTACACAAAGAAATTATCAAGTCAGTCCAATCAAGATACTGAATTAAGTTGCTGGAACTCAAATTAATATTGTAGATATGTGGGGAAATAGATAAAAGAAAAGAGAGGAAAAGAAAAAAGAAAGTTTTTGAGGTACTATCTTTTTCATCGTAATACGTTAATATGCGAGGTTTTGAAAGTTTCTGTGCGTCGATACGCAAGCAAGACTGCACCCTTGAATATTGTTAATTACGACGCACATACAGTAAACCGTTATCTTTTTAAGTTCTATTTTCCGTTTTTCCCGAAAACTGAGTCTGTGACCAACCTGTTTTTATTGGTGCGCCGTTAACATCTTATATCGGTTCTAAACATAAGTAGAGTAACTAAATTACAGACAACTACTATATGGCGCAATTGGGTCCGATCAGGGAATATCTCCTGCACACAAAGGACTTCGCTAGGCGCGCCCATGTTTTCCAGTCAGGGGCGTTGCTATAGCGATAGTCACAGCTGCTGCGATATGATACCGCCTACCAATAATCATGAGTCAATTCTATTGGTCAATTTCAAAAGCATTCACCTGAGGGTATGTATGACCGTACAATTGATAGAAAAATCGTAGAAAAATCGTGCGATCAAACACCATTTTACCCAAAAATATCGTGACGTAATTGACTGGAGGAATACGCATGCGTGTTCACCGCCGTGATACTGCAGGCTCAGCCATATCGGTCTTTTAAAATTTCGAGTACTTGCGAATCGGTTTGTGAATACCCTAAAAAAAACCTGCCGACCCAAAAAAATTAATGCAATATCTGTTGTGCAAAAATAGGCAAGTTAAATGGGTAGGCCTATACATGTAGCTGCCTATTTTATGATCCAAAGCCTCGTCTCCCCGACTTAGCTAAAAAAGTTGAGATTTTTAGGTGAACTGTTGGTCTAAGTAGGCCTATATGGCCATGGCCACGTGTCTTGAACTGGGCCTGCTCTAGGGTGGAGCTGTTTCATATATTAGAGAAATCTGACATGTTTGTAATGATTAGAGTAGTTAAATTAAATATGATTGGATACTTCCAAGTAAGCGCTCACGTTAAAGCCTGTTTAGTTAGCTTTAATTTGGATACAAAAATGACCTTGATAAGGGACTCAGTAATTAAAATTATGAAAATTAAGTAAACGAAGGTGGAGGGTGGAGCAATTGGAACACAGAGGATTGGAATGTACAATTGAAGTATATGGGAGAAGTGAAGGTTCAGCTCATATTGTTTTTCTTATCTAAATTCATTTCATTTTTGAATTATATAATGTCATTTTTAACAAGCAGTGTGAACTTTGTAACATGGGGTCACATGTCAAAGTACTTTTAGTTATTATTTTACACTAAAACAAGTACTGACAAAATGATCAAAATTTTGATGAATTACTTTTTGAGCTTAATCTGTGATTAACAACCTTTTTGGGTTACTTCCTGAAAGAATTACACTTTATGAAGGATTTTACTGTATAACAATATTTAGAGTTGCAAATATGTCAGTAATTTTTGAGGTGACAAAGATGTTAACAATTTGTTAATGAACCTATTGGTAAATAGTTTACTTGAAAAAGCCGTAATAAGAAAATACCTAATAAAATGACTCGGTGTGCTCCATTCTTGGGGCATTATTTTCTACCCCCAAAAATTACATGAAAAACATGAAAATTTGCATGGACAGTATTTACATGGCCATGATTTGGGAACAAAAAATTCATTTTGAGGTGGATTTGAAAAACCAAAATTAAAAAACTAAAAAATTAAAAAAAATCCAATAATTATATTTTGATGTTGTCCTACATGTATTTTGCAAATGTCCATTTTATATTCAATCTTATTTTCATTAATGTTTTCAATACCAATTTCAGCTTTGTCAGACCTACTTTATTTAAATCATCATAACTATGTTTACCTGTTACTCAATTATAGCCTTTTGATGTCACAAATTTCAAGGGGTTCTTATGTGGGGTAAAAATGATGAGATCAATGGCGTTCAGGAGTCAGTTAGGGTCATTGATCAAATATCGGATGTCCTATTGGACTGCTGTCTGTCCTTGTTATTTAGGGGAGTGTCAAAATGCACATTACATCCTTGTATGTAGAATACTGTGAAAGTGAAAAACATGTAAAGTAGTTTTGATTTACATGCGATAAATGGAAATAATTCAAACTTCAAACGAGACATACGTCTCATTAATAACATGAATACACATATCATATAAATCAGTGTTCCACAATCTAAAAACGCTTAACATTTGATTGAAAATAAACTACAAACAGTGATTTTCATGTATCGTTACAACTCAGACACCCTTCCAAATTCATTTCTAACTTTTTTCAAACATAGTGATTACACACATAGAACACCAGAAATGCAAAACAATACACCAAAAACAAAAACCCGCATCAAGCTAATTAATTAGTACTCAGTAAAATACTATGGTCCCAAAATAGGAACAACACTAGTACAGTATCATAACTCTAAAACCATTAATGTTTTAAAGAGGACCTGGCACATTTGAAAAATAGTGCGCCTCAAGATTTTCAAAATCGAATTTGCATGGTTGTAAGGCTTATTATACAAAAAGCCCGCAACCGAAATGATTAAGGACCAAATCAGCTTCCTTACGGGTAAACAGAACGATTTTATAATTTAACAGTCGCGGCGACGCTAAATTCCGCAGACGACGAAAATGGCGTTTAAACAAGAACACGACGGCCATAGTCAAAAATATTAATTAAATACACATTTGTTGACTAAAGTTATGGAAAACTAAAAGTTGGCCTACAAAATTACCGGTGTCTTATCCCCCTATCAATGTACCTATCTGTGGGGGTATGTTATTTTTATGTGTAAAATATATCTCTGTTTTTTCCAATGGCCTAGACTATTCATTGAAGAGCAATTGAAGAAATTTCATATTTTGTGGAAAATGTGCCAGTTAGCCCGAGGTTGCTCTGGCGCATTCCGTACGATAGCCCCTACTTCTCCTCTCATAGGGAGGTAGGTATGGACGACGTCAACGCTACGGAACGAGCTAGTGCCAGTGCCGCTTTAATTTTAATCTAAAACACAATTAATAACTATTTAAATAGAACTTTTTTTTTTTTTTTTTTTTTTGGTAATGGATTGGAACTTTCAAACCTCACTCGTGAAACGCCATCAGTTGATAGAGTTTTGGGTGATTATGTTTTTTACGCACAAATATACAACATTGCAGAAACGTGCGTAATAGCAATGTTCACACTTCTAAATATTAATTTGCTTTCAAACATCGAAAAATAGGAGAAAATTTGAGTCCGGAGCACAACAGCAAAATTATAAGAAAATGAAAAAAGACTTAGAAGCTTGAATTCTTCCGAATATCAATGTTTATTATTGTGACACATTATGTAATTATGTTTTTCGTTGTATCTCAGTTTATTTTTATTATGTTATCCTTCACAAAGCAGTGGTTATGTTGGTAAAAATTCTACTAATAAAAGATATTTGATGTGCATTGATTTCATGTTAACATAATGCGGGCAGTTGGAAATAGTTATTTTCTCAGTCACACGCTATATTAAAACATTCTTGTTCCAGTAATAGGTATGACTGACCTAAAGTTTCAAACATAAAAATATACAATTTGGAGAAAATTTGTTTTTGGGTGTTTCTTATCTCCAAAATGCAATGTTTTCATGAAATCGACATATATTTATCTACGCGTCCTAAAGTAGGTCTATTGACACCCGGATATGGACGATTGAGTTGGTTAGTGAGTTTTTTGAGACGGCCTGAAGTAAATAGCTTTGAGCGTATAGGAGATGACATGGAATAACAATTTTAGTCAATAGGCAGCCATGTCGAGGGCGAGAGAGTCCAGTAAATGACTACAATACAGTCGCGTTATTGAATTCCAGAAAATATCAATTAAATGTATAGGTTTGTGCGAAGATTTTTTGTCGTGAGGGAAATGATAAACAAGGACGATATTGACGATAGAGACATATGCAGAATGCCAAGAGCCATCACAGGTTAGGGATTAGTCAAGTTTTGTACAAAATAGTCCTCTATTAGTCCTATAAGAAATCATTTCGACTAACTTAGTCTTACAGTTATTGTCAGCTTTTCTACCTGCATAGGGTGAAAGTGTTGTGCCCTTTCTTTTCTTTTCTTTTCGCAGTTTCAATATCACACAATCCTTTTTGCACTGGATGTAACATTAATATCATCTGTTACTCTGTCTCCCAAAAGTTAATCTCAAAATTTCAATGACACTGCATGCTGCCTCTTTATAAGAAAATCTAGTATAGACCTGTTCAACATTCGTTTGAAGGGGCGTTTTTAGATGATGATGCGCTTTTCGCGTTAAGCAAATTTATACTGTAATTTTCCTTTTTTTTCTCGCAGTCCAAATGGCATAGATTAGCTACACAATGTTACATTAAGCCATTACAACAATTCAGATGAGAGGGACATCATTTTTTTTATTCAAGATATATATACAGGTCCGCAGTTTACAGAATTTCTGCAAATATAAAGGAGCCTGTATAGTCTATTTTACATTGAGGCATTGACCAAACTCAACAACTCGTTACAAGGCCATGGCCCAATCCCATTCAACAACGAATATTTTGGTTTTACAATTAGGATTTTGATGAGATAATCATAATTTGGTAATGATAATTTCTTTTTCAGTAAAAAGGTCCGGTAGCATCATATAGCCCACGTACCGTTAGTTAAGCCCCGAACGCGACCCGGAAGTCGGGATCGGTTCGGACGGGGGAAATTTTAGGGTTATGGGGTGTCCACAGCTGGGTTCTACCCTATGTAAATCGAGGCGTGGGTATATTTTGCTTTTTATATTGAAGGAATTGGATAGTGAGACTGGACATAGGGATCGTGTGAAATGTGCTAGTGAAATGTGGCTAATATGGAATTGGAATATTTGTAACATTATGAGGGAACATGTTGCCAATAAATGATAGATAGTAATGTTAGCATTATAAAAAACATCGGGTTTTCCTTGAGTGTCTTTACGCGTAGCAGTCAACAAATGATGTGAAGGAGAGAAAGAGGCACGTGCTGATGCTGAGTGAAATAAATATATAGACAACAAATTAAATTACTCGGTGAAAAAGTAAAAAGGAGGAACATATGAATGAAATACATTGAGGGAGCGAGATCGAGGTAAGCAAACACACGAGCTGAGGATTTATGAGATTTACAAGATGTAGGCCTATAACGAACATGGGTTAGTGAAAGGGAAGCAGTTTAACGAACTCTCTTAATTCCTTAGATTTATTTTTAAGTCTAAGGTGACTGGAATTAGTGACAAAACCTTTCGGGATTTAAAAACAATTCCTTTAGATTCAAATATAAATCTTTAAATGATTTAATAAACATTTTTTAACTCATTTAAAGGTTTATTTTCAAATCAAAACGACTTATTTTAAGTAAGCCTTTTCACAGATTTAAATTTTTTAAGTCCAAAAAAGGTTTTGTCACTAATTCCAGTCTCGTTAGACTTAAAAATAAGTCTAAGGAATTAAGAGAGAAGGACAAATTCTGAGGAGTTAATGGAAATTTGCTCTTTGAAAGTACAAAATCCACCACTCATTTTACTCTTTTGAGGAGTGACATTTTCACTCGTTTACATCTATAGAGAATTATGTTGGGAATATAATTGGTACCGTACCGACATGCGGTGATGATAAACAACAACAGTGTTTAAAAATATATTTAAAATGTGCGCGGTGAATAAGGACGATTTTAAGGGAAACGGAAAACTCATTTGAAGAGATTCACATTATGTTGGAGAGGGAAGCGACGGCGATATAACCGGAGGGGTCGTTATGTACAGAGACTATAAACAAGAAACATCGAAGTACAACGAGAGATTCCACATAACAGGTGTCCCTACACTTAAAAATACGTGGTCAAATATGCACCATTAAAATAAAATGACCCTATTTGAGATAAAAGGACTTTTCGTGGTCATATGTATACCCTAAAATTAGTTGCTTGAGCTTAAACGGGGTCTTTTATTTTAGGTCGGTGCATATTTGCCCCAGTATTTTTAAGTGTGTAAAGCTTTCTATCAAAAATACCCCCATCTGAAAGGGGTAAGCTGATATTTATTTCTTTGATACAGAAATTGTGAATTTTTTAGTTATTGGAGAAAATAGGAAATTCAGCCAAAGTATTAGATTGCTTTGCCTTGCCCAGTCTCCGTCCAACGTCGGATGTATCCCTCCTCATGACTCTTCCAAGTTGTTCTATCTTTGGGCCAGTCCAGTTTTAGATTGAAATTATTAGCAAATAAAGATCACCTTTTGTTTTCACCTTTAACACATTTTTGTATTGATTCTACCGAGGGCGCGGTTAACGTTTTTTTCCAACAAATTTTGTGCTTTGATTGTACGATTTTTTTACGATTAAACTAGCGAATTTTACTGGTTACGTACCTGGAGCGTAGTATAGATTAAGCTAATGTCAATTTCAATTCACAATAGCACATGGTTAAAAATTAGGAAAAAGGAAATGGTGAGTATCTTTAGTTGTGCTCAACTAATTTTGTATATCAGCTTATATAGCATCGTATTCAAAGAGACAACTGGCACATTTGAAAAATAGTGCGCCCTCAAGATTTTTCAAAATCGATATTTTTGCATGGTTGTAAAGCTTTTATATACAAAAGCCCTCACCCGAAATGATTAAGACCAAATCAGCTTCCTTCTGGGTAAACAGAACGATTATATAATTTAACGTCGCCGGCGACGTTAAATTCAGCAGACGACGAAAATGGCTTTTAACACACGAACACGCACTCCGTATGCATGTTTCTCACGCAATGCACACTGTTTGACCGGTCTATAACCTTTGGGTTTTAATATCAGTGAGTACGAGTCAAAAATATTTATTTAATATGCTCATTTGTTGATTAAAGTTATAGAAAACTTAAAAGTTCGCCTACAAATTACCTGGATGTCTTTATCCTCATATCAATGTCCCTATTTTTTGGGGGGATGTTATTTTTATGTGTAAAATATATTTCTGTTCTTCCAATGGCCTAGACTATCATTTGAGAGCAAATTGAAGAAATTTCATATTTTGTGAAAATGTGCCAGTGCCGTTGAATAGTTGGGTTGTTTTCAGGAAACGATCCCGTGTATAACTAAGATTTTGTCGAACAACGGGACCTAAAATGATATCTTCTGGAACAAAAGCTAACTTAACGAAAAGATGACCCATTTGGCCGGTGTAAGTAGCATTCACATTAATTAAGTCCCGGTTTAACATTTGCTGCGCGTTCAAAGTTACTGACAATATTTTGTGATTATTCAGTTACTTTGGAGAAAGAGAGAGAGAGAGCACTCGTGAAACCGTAGATGTGGGGACATTTTATTTGGGACATTCGCACTTTTTTCACTGTAAAAGTGGGGACCCAAATGCAAAGTGTGGACATTTTGATGTCCCCACTTTTACGGTGCTACATTTTATGGAGAAGATTTCTTTCTTTCTTAGTGGGGACCACTACAAAGTCCCCGCGTATACGGTCGTTTTACACAGTTAGCCAGTACTATACACAGTTTGAGAGACGGGATCGAGAGAGATAGGGATGAGGTGCGAAAGATTTTGTGAATGGTGGGGACCATGAGTGGGGACCCCCTCAGGATCCCACATAGGGGGTTAAAGAATTATGGTCCCCAGGGGTCCCCAATATTAGAAAGAAAGTTTTTTTTTAAAGATTGGAAAATCATATTGAGAGCCAATTATTTCAAATAGAAATAGGAGGCGCTTTAGAGATTATTAATGATTAAAACATGATATTCCCAGGGGTTAGTTTCTCACTACCCTTTGCATAGTGGGGATGTCTCCACTATTATGGTTTGGCAAGAGAGAGAGAGAGAGGAAGAGAGAGAAAGAAAGAGGGGGATGTGAAAACAAACACACTGTTTTAACGTGCACGTTTACTGGATATACCTCGGTTGTGTTCCGGACATGTTTTGAACACCTCCAGTTGTATAAAATGTGGCCTTTCCGAATTGTTACAGAAGAAAGTGTTAAAATATGTGTCCATTTCTTTTAACGCTAGTGTTCAAAATTACCAGTATTTTCATATGAATAAGGCTAGGGACAGCAATACGTTGTTATTTTTTCAAGATTTTTTTTTAGATACTGGGCACTGTTAAATAAGATAATAGGTTAATGTGGGTATAAAATTCCAATAGATAACTTTAAAGTAACAGAGCACTTTTATATCTTTAAGACTTCACAATGAAATATTCAGATGAATGCGGCTACAAATATCATTACGTTGTTAGTTTTCTTCAAGAGTTTTTAGATACTGGACACTGTTAAAACAAGAAAAAAAACGGTTAAAATAATTCCAATAGGCCTATATATATAACTTTAAAGTAACAAAACATCCTTTGATAACAAAACACCCTTTGATGTTAAAATCCAGAACATCTTTTGAGGCGTTTAATTTACAGTGACTGTATTGAAAGAAAATACGCAAAACTTGAAAATGGGACAATTCCCGTGTAATTACAGTCTCTTGAAAATAGGCTCATCAATATTCGCACGAGTATTTCAGCTCACTGACGAAATCTGGACCTAGCACGATCACTTTGTTCAACAAGACTTTCTTATAATGCTTCGATGAATAGACCAGTTAACAGCAATGTTTGTAAACATGTTAGTGCCTGGTATCTTGAAATAGGTCGGCCTGACCGTTACACACTGGGCAATTGTATCTGTTAGAGTTTTAATACTATCGGCCATAACGATTCGCAGGAATGGATTCGCAGGCAACAAAAGAAGTGACGTAGGATGTTAACGGGTCTATACTTTTACAATATCGAATCTCCCGCGCTCTAGACACACTTAAATTTCAGAGTTAACTATATCATTTTCTTGGCGTAGACAATTAAAATACAATGTTCAGAACAAAATACGTTTTCCGAAATTCAACACTGGTCTGTGCCATAAACGGGTGTGATACTTGAAACTGCACCGACATCATGTGAATAAATTCTTCAATCAGTTAATTGTGTTCTAAAAATAATTTGAAGCAATCCTAATCAAGAAAAACAAACTGGTTAGGAGCCGGGAAAAAGATTTACACAAACCTTGAGAGTACTTTGCAATTAAAGACCTTGGAACGTCAAACAGTCACAATAATTATCATGCACCTTGCAGACAAGGGCTGTCAGATCACAGCGGGACCCCTGTGAGTGAGTGAAAGTTTGGCAATAAAACGAGCACCGTTCAGACAGCGTTATAAACGGAGAAAATCGCTGGCCCGTTATATTCCATGTCTCCGCCCACTTTGATCTGCATATTAAGTAGGGAAAAATAAAACGCAACTCTCGCCGTTTTTTCACCGTTTTTTCACTGCTTTAACCGTTCATTCTGAACGCGGAGTTCACCGTTTAAAACGGTCTTCTCAGTAGTGACATCTCCCCTAAAGCCTTCAAGAAAAACAGAAAGCACAGCTACAACAGCATCAACAATGATAGAAGTCAACAACCCGGTCAACAAGAACTCGCAAAGCAACTAAAATGCACAACCTCGCACGCTTGGAGCCAACGTTAGCGTGATGTATCTACCCT